>JANEHU010001763.1:0-12275 GCA_027563435.1 Nasonovia ribisnigri
AGACACACACACACACACAAAATAATAATATGAATAAGTAATGTCTAGGTACTAAAAAATAAAAAAATTAATAAACTTCTTATACTTAAAGTATCACAATGTGCAAAATATGCATTGCAAAAATGATTGCATAAAATTCATAAAAAATTCCAATGACACGCACAAAAATAATAATAATAAGTTAGGTAAAATTAATAAAAATTTTTTAAAAAAAAATGTTTGATTTATTAATTTTTAAGTTAGCACAATATGCAGAGTATGCATTAAAAAATATTTCATTGTATTCTTAGAAAAACCAAACACCAAAACAAATTAATAATAAGTAAACCTAACCTAAGCTGGGTGAGCATTATAATAGTTGAATAAATGAAAATAGTTCTGGGTGGCTATTACATGTTTTGGGATGCTAAGCCTCTCTTACCCAGGGGGTGGTTCTAGTTGTGCGTGGGTCAGAGAGAGAAATAAGTGGTGCGCTAAAAATCAGACATCCTATTAAGTGTCATCGAGTTGATGAAGCTGTTGATTGTTGACATTTAACATTAACTGTGGTAGGTATGATTGGAAGGAAATGTAATTACTGATAAGTAATAAGTAATGAAGATAAGTAGTGGAAAACGGGGTACAATGAGACGCATATTGATAAGGGCGTAGTGATAATAGAGATCTCCCAAAAAAATACGTACAAATAGTTCAAACATTAAAACCAAATTTATAAAATATTAATTTATGAAAAAATATAGTACTGGAATTATTATTGTTATTATAAATTATATAAAACCATGAACTATGGACTCATCTTAGTGTGTCCCATGTCTCACTATACATAATATAGGTAATTATATATTTTTTGCTTCATAATGTCTGTTAAAATACTAGGAGAATGTAATAAGCAATTATTGCTACATTTGAGATTTTACTTATAATATCTTCATAAAAAACTATCAAGGAAGGCTAGGTACCGTTATTTCACATAGGTATTAAAATAGGTACATTTGGAGTTTAATTTAACTAAAATATTAGTTTATTTACTTAACTAATACCAAGTTAACACTAATAACCTAAAAAAATCAAATTCTGCTCCAAGTATAGCACTTCTACGGTACTTGGTATAAATAATTTAATAATTTGTCGATGGATTTTGTTAATCAAGTATATTCTTGGAAAATAAAATCTTACTCTACTAAAAAAATAATAGTGGATCTTTAAAGAAAATATAAATAATTACAAATGTGGGTTGAAAATATTACATATATAATACAAATGGAAGGATTTTAGAAAACAATGAAATTAACACAACAGATATTGTTTATATTTAATGGATGATAACATCCTATACAAATGCATTTATAAAATTAAATCAAATAACCAGTAATTTATTTGGAATAAGAGAAAAACCATGTTTAAGCACTATAAAACGGTGTTACATGATTGGAAGCAACTTTACTATTGTCTATTTATAGGATTAGGTACACTAAATCCAAATCAATAATATTGGTGAGAAGTAATATCTGGAGTGGTGGTGAATCTTCTCATGAAACAATAGTCTCGTAAAATAATAGATTTTTAAATAAGGTAATATTGACTTATTAAAGTTAATGAAGAATATTTATAATGACAATATTATTAAGTTACTGCACAGTTCACACAGTCTCTCATTCAAATTATGCCGTCTGCTAAATATTAATCTATAGTACTTAAATCGGAAGATTTGATTAAGTATCTAGCAATGTTAGAAAAGAGTCTATTAAAAAAAATATAGTGGTGCGGGGCCGCTCGAAACTAGGAAACGCTCTGAGTGTACGTATCGGCCGGTGTTGCTAGCTCCCGGATGGGTGACCACCCGGGATTTTTAGCAAAAAAACCTTGCCACACATAAACACACTTATTTTAAAATAAAAGGTAAATATATAAAACGTATGATTGTGTTAGTCACAATCTTCTGCAAACGATATCGTCTTCTATTTTCCCTAACTGTACAAATGCTGAAAATCAACGAAATCAGAAATATTGTTACAAAAGAAGAACTGTCGTGACTTGATTTTTTATTTTGTCTTATATATAATTTTTCTGTTGAGAATCTGGGCTTTTAATATCAGAGGATGGAGGCAGAGATGCGCTTTTGTATTATAAGTAGAAATATTTGTTCACACTGGATGACCAAAAAGACCACCCTCCACACAATACTTCAATATAAGTCCAAAATAAAGTTATTCCAAATCTCAAAATTTTTCTAGTATTTTAAAAACCATATGAAGCTTAAAAATAAATCATTAAAAATGTTGCTTGAAAAAAGTATTTTTACCCGCATGTGTTGTCTCCAAGTATGCCTTATAAGTGTAAAAAATATCAAACATTAATTCAGCAGTTATCATTGAAATTGTTAGTTTTAAATAATAATAATAATATCTTCAATATTAAATTTATATGATCTGCTGAAATTAATACCCGCTTGTAAATCGGAGACGATATATGCTGATATATTATTAATATAATTATTACTTTTACAATATTTACATCCAATCATACTTTCAAGTTGTTATCACAGTTAATGTAGCAACCTTAGATCATATACTATGAATGGTCCATATCCCGTGACAATCTGTAGCACATATTAGTGACAATGGTCTCTGACTAAGATACATGTGCGAAGAGAAATCACACAAGTTGAATTCAGTGAATGGATGTGATATGGATCAATAAAAATGTCAGAGACTCGTAGCTTAAATGTGCTTTAAATTGTTTACACGGGTAAACTGGGCATGGTATATGATCTAAGGTGCTCTAAGAAGTCAGCAACCAACGGCTCAACTCGATGAAAAAAACACTTATGTTCGGCAACCAACTCAGGATCTTTTTATTCAAAGTGTCCTAAGAAGTCATAAGAAGGTTAGTTAAGTAAGCCTATCGTTCGTTGAAGCTATGGTCATGATCGACCACTATTATCATTGGTCATGAGTTCTGCATTGGTCTCTTTCAACTAACTATCAAAGTATTCGAAATTGTAAACATATAAATGAAAGAAAATATTTAAATATTATTCTTAAAGTGAGTTTAGGTTAGGTAAGGGTAGGGTAAGATATCATAACCTAACTATTAATAATAATATTTAACCGCGTCTTTAATGCCGGCCAGTTAGCGTTGTACCAGTATAATTAAAAACATTAAATACAGCCAAATACCAACTTACGTTGGAAGCGTCTCTCCAAACATTTTTTTATCAATTTAAATATTAATGTTTTAATTATATAGATTTTTTAAAAACTAACATGTTGGTGACATATTAATTTTTTTTTCTCACTCCTTAAAAAGTATTTGCCTGCGGGCTCCAACGTTCCCCTTCAAATTTTTTGTAAATATTTTTAAATAGATTTTTAAAGTTTAACAAGGTAGTACCATAGAAATTTCTAAACCTTGTTTCTTGCTTCTTAAAAAGTTTTTGCCTGCGGGCTCCAACGTTCCCCTTCATGATTTTTTTTCCAAATTTAAATATTAATGATTTACTTATATACATTTCGTTTGAACATAAACATCTTGGTGCCATATTAATTTTTTTCTAAATTTAATTTTCATACTCCTTAAAAAGTATTTGCCTGCAGGCTCCAACGTTCCCCTTCAAATTTTTTTTTATCAATTTAAATATTAATGATTAACTTTTATAGATTTATTAAACAAAAACATCATGCTACCATAATAATTTTTTTCTAAATGTAATTTTCATACTCCTTAAAAAGTATTTGCCTGTGGGCTCCAACGTTCGCCTTCAATTTTTTTGTGAATATTTTTAAAAAGATTTTTAAACTTAAACATGTTGGTACCATATAAATATCTTAACTTTTTTTCTTGCTTCTTAAAAAGTATTTGCCTGCGGGCTCCAATGTTCCCCTTCAAAAATTTTTTTTTTCAAATTAAATATTAATGATTTATTTATATAGATTTATTGAAAATTAAAAATTTGGTTGCCATATACATTTTTTTCTAAATGTAATTTTCATACTCCTTAAAAAGTATTTGCCCGCGGGCTCCAACGTTCCCCTTCAAAAATTTGTTTTTTCAATTTAAATATTAATGATTAACTTTTATAGATTTATTAAACGAAAACATCATGGTGCCATATTAATTTTTTCTAAATTTAATTTTCATACTCCTTAAAAAGTATTTGCCTGCAGGCTCCAACGTTCCCCATCAAAATTTTTTTTATCAATTTAAATATTAATGATTAACTTTTATAGATTTTTTAAACATAAACATCATGGTACCATATTAATTTTATTCTAAATGTAATTTTCATACTCTTTAAAAAGTATTTGCCCGCGGGCTCCAACGTTCCCCTTCAATTTTTTTGTGAATATTTTTAAACTTAAAAATGTTGGTACCATATAAATATCTTAACATTTTTTCTTGCTTCTTTAAAAGTATTTGCCTGCGGGCTCCAACGTTCCCCATCAAAATTTTTTTTATCAATTTAAATATTAATGATTTATTTATATAGATTTGTTGAAAATTAAAAACCTGGTGCCATATTAATTTTTTTCTAAATGTAATTTTCATACTCCTTAAAAAGTATTTGCCCGTGGGCTCCAACGTTCCCCTTCAAATTTTTTTTTATCATTTTAAATATTAATGATTAACTTTTATAGATTTTTTAAACATAAACATCATGATACCATATACATTTTTTTCTAAATGTAATTTTCATACTCCTTAAAAAGTATTTGTCCGCGGGCTCCAACGTTCCCCTTCAAAAATTTGTTTTTTTAATTTAAATATTAAATACTTTTTCGTGAGTAAGAAAATTAAATTTAGAAAAAAGTTATATGCACTAGGTTTTTGATGTTTCAAATTTGGTTTAAAAATATCTACAAGAATTAAATTGATAAAAAAAAATATGAAAGAGGAAAGTGGGAGCCCGCAGGCAAATACTTATTAAGGAGTAAGAAAATTAAATTCAGAAAAAAATTAATATGGCACCAAGATGTTTATGTTCAAACGAAATGTATATAGGTAAGTAAATCATAAATATTTAAATTAAGAAAAAAAATTTTTGAAGGGGATCTTTTAAGCCCGCAGGCAAATACTTTTTAAGGAGTGAGAAAAAAAAATTAATATGGCAATACTGGTTGTTCATTTTTAAAAAATCTATATCAGTAAATCTTTAATATATAATTTGAGAAAAAAAATTTTGAAGGAGAACGTTTGAGCCCGCAGGCAAATACTTTTTAAGAAGTAAGAAAATTAAATTTAGAAAAATATTAATATGGCACCAAGATGTTTATGTTCAAACGAAATGTATATAAGTAAATTATTAATATTTAAATTTAGAAAAAAAATTATGAAGGGGAACGTTGGAGCCCGCAGGCAAATACTTTTTAAGGAGTAAGAAAATTAAATTAGAAAAAAGTTATATGCACTAGGTTATTGATGTTTCAAATTTGGTTTAGAAATATCTACAAGAATTAAATTGATAAAAAAAATATGGTAGAGGAAAGTGGGAGCCCGCAGGCAAATACTTATTAAGGTGTGAAAAATTAAATTCAGAAAAAATTTATATGGCACCTGGATGTTTAAAAAATCTATAAAAGTAAATCATTAATATTTAAATTTAGAAAAAAAATTATGAAGTGGAACGTTTGAGCCCGCAGGCAAATACTTTTTAAGGAGTAAGAAAATTAAATTTAGAAAAAAATTAATATGGCACCAAGATGTTTAAATTCAAACGAAATGTATATAAGTAAATTATTAATATTTTAATTGATAGAAAAATTTTTTGAAGGGGAACGTTGGAGCCCGCAGGCAAATACTTATTAAGGAGTAAGAAAATTAAATTCAGAAAAAAATTAATATGGCACCAAGAAGTTTATGTTCAAATGAAATGTATATAAGTAAATCATTAATATCTTAATTGATAAAAAAATTTTTTGAAGGGGAACGTTTGAGCCCGCGGACAAATACTTTTTAAGGAGTATGAAAATTACATTTAGAAAAAAATGTATATGGTATCATGATGTTTATGTTTAAAAAATCTATAAAAGTTAATCATTAATATTTAAAATTAGAAAAAAAATTTTTGAAGGGGAACGTTTGAGCCCGCAGGCAAATATTTTTTAAGGAGTAAGGAAATTAAATTTAGAAAAAAATTAGTATGGCACCTGGATGTTTATGTTTAAAAATTCTATACCTAAGTAAATATATTTATATTTAAATTTAGAAAAAAAATGTTTGAAGTGGATCGTTTGAGTCCGCAGGCAAATACTTTTTAAGGAGTGAGAAAAAAAATTAATATTGCAATACTGGTAGTTCATTTTTAAAAAATCTATATCAGTAAATCTTTAATATTTAAATTTGGAAAAAAAATTATGAAGGGGAACGTTGGAGCCCGCAGGCAGATACTTTTTAGGAGTTAGAAAATTAGGATGGTACAATGATGTTTATGTTAAATAAATTTATATAAGTGAATCATTAATATTTAAAATTAGAAAAAAAATTTTTGAAGGGGAACGTTTGAGCCCACAGGCAAATACTTTTTCAGGAGTAAGAAAATTTAATTTAGAAAAAAGTTATATGCACTAGGTTTATGATCTTTCAAATTAGGTTTAGAAATATCTACAAGAATTAAATTGATAAAAAAAAATATGGAAGAGGAAAGTGGGAGCCCGCAGGCAAATACTTTTAAGGAGTGAGAAAAAAAAATTAATATGGCAACTGGTTTTAAATTTTTAAAAAAAATCATTAAGATTATATAATCTGATAAAAAATTTTGAAGGGGAACGTTTGAGCCCGCAGGCAACTACTTTTAAAGAGTAAGAATATTAAATTTAGAAAAAAATTAATATGGCACCAAGATTTTTATGTTCAAACGAAATGTATATAAGTAAATCATTAATATTTAAATTTGGAAAAAAAATCATGAAGGGGAACATTAGAGCCCGCAGGCAGATACTTTTTAGGAGTTAGAAAATTAGGATGGCACAATGATGTTTATGTTAAAAAAATTTATATAAGTGAATCATTAATATTTAAAATTAGAAAAAAAATTTTTGAAGGGGAACGTTTGAGCCCGCAGGCAAATACTTTTTAAGGAGTAAGGAAATTAAATTTAGAAAAAAATTAGTATGGCACCTGGATGTTTATGTTTAAAAATTCTATACCTAAGTAAATATATTTATATTTAAATTTAGAAAAAAATGTTTGAAGGGGATCGTTTGAGTCCGCAGGCAAATACTTTTTATGGAGTGAGAAAAAAAATTAATATTGCAATACTGGTAGTTCATTTTTAAAAAATCTATATCAGTAAATCTTTAATATTTAAATTTGGAAAAAAAATTATGAAGGGGAACGTTGGAGCCCGCAGGCAGATACTTTTTAGGAGTTAGAAAATTAGGATGGTACAATGATGTTTATGTTAAATAAATTTATATAAGTGAATCATTAATATTTAAAATTAGAAAAAAAATTTTTGAAGGGGAACGTTTGAGCCCGCAGGCAAATACTTTTTAAGGAGTAGGAAAATTAAATTTAGAAAAAAATTAATATGGCACCAAGATGTTTATGTTCAAACGAAATGTTTAAAAAAAAAAAAATTGTTTAAACAATCTATGTTAGTAAATCATTAATATTTTAATTGATAAACAATTTTTTGAAGGGGAACGTTTGCGCCCGCAGGCAAATACTGTTTCAGGAGTAAGAAAATTTAATTTAGAAAAAAGTTATATGCACTAGGTTTATGATCTTTCAAATTTGGTTTAGAAATATCTACAAGAATTAGATTGTTAAAAAAAAATATGGAAGAGGAAAGTGGGAGCCCGCAGGCAAATACTTTTTAAGGAGTAAGAAAATTAAATATAGAAAAAAATTAAAATGTCAAAAACATCCCAAATACCGTCGATCCTAATTAATTTTTATACTTATATTTTGTTATAATATATTAAAATTAATTTTTATAATATTTCGTGTTAAAGAAATAATTAATTAGGATTGGCGGTATTTAAAGTTTTTAATTATACTGGTACAACACTACTCGGTCGCCCTTTACACCGTGGTTAAAAATTATGATGATTAGTTAGGTTCTAATATTTTACCCTACCCATGCCTATCCTAACCCAGCCTCACGAATAATATTTAAATATTTTCTTTCATTGTTATGTGTTCAATATCGAATACCTTAATAGTTAGTAGGATAAGAACATTGCAAAGCTCACGACCAGTGATGACAGCCGTCTATCATCGCCATAGCTTTAACTAACCATAGGTTTACCTAACTAACCTCCTTATGACTTATTAGGACACTTTGAATAAAAAGATCCTGAGTTGGTTGCCGAACTTAAGTGTTTTTTTATCAAGTTGAGCCGTTGATTATTGACTCCTTAGAACACCTTAGATCATATACCATGCCCAGTTTACCTTTGTAAACAATTTGAAGCACATATAAGGTAGGTATACTCGTAGGTCTCTGACATTTTTTTTGATCGATATCAATTCAATATATATTTAGTCAGAGACCATTGTCGCTAATATGTGCTACACATTATCGGGATAAGGGCCATTCATGGTATATGATCTAAGGTTGACACAATAACTGTGATCACAACTTGAAAGTATGATTGGATGTAAATATTGTAAAAGTCATTATTTTTTATTTATTTTTTTTGGCAGAATTTTGATTGGGCACCCGAAGGTTTCTGCTATGCCTGGGCGGGGGATGACGGAAAAGTCATAATTATAATAATTATTTATCAGCATGTATCGTCTCCGTCTCACAAGTGGGTATTAATTTCAGCTGATCATTTAATCATCAAGGAAAGTTTTGAGATTTGGAGCAACTTTATAACGTATTCCAATAATTTTATTTTAGACCAATATTGAAGCATTCTCTGGAGGGTGGTTTTGGTCACACAGCGTGAACAAATATTTCTACTTATGATACAAAAGCGCATCTCTTTCTCCATCCTCTGATATTAAAAGCCCAGATTCTCAACAGAAAAAATTATGACAAAATTATAAATCAAGTCACGACGGTCTCTCTTTTGTAACAATATTTCTGATTTCATTGATTTTTAGCATTTGTACAGTTAGGGAAAATAGAAGACGATATCGTTTGCACAAGATTGTGACTAAAGACTAAAGTATATGACATATATTTACCTAATAATTTTGAATTATGGGCATTAACCTTATTTGTTTTTTGTAGGTTGTTTATATGGTTGAGAAAAGATTGTTTAAAATAATTGTGTTTATGTATGGCAAGGATTTGTTGCTAAAAATCCCAGGTGGTCACCCATCCGGGAGCTAGCAATACCGGCCGATAAGTACACTCAGAGCGTTTCTTTGTTTCGAGCGTGGCCTCGCACCACTTTATTTTTTTTTATAGATAACAGTCGCTTGACAGCTCGACCTAATAAGGTGACCGGATACGTCTCTTTTTCGATAAATGTGAAATTCTCAATCAATTTAAATACTAAAGATTAATATCTTGCAGACGGCATAATTTGAAAGAGAGACTGTGTGAACTGTGCAGTAACATAATATTGTCATTATATATATTCTTCATCAACTTTAATAAGTCAATATTACCTTAATTAAAAATTAAAAACAGAGACTTGTTTCGTGAAAAGATTCACCACCACTCCAGATAGTACTTCTCGCCAATATTATTGATTTTGATTTAGTGTACCTAAGCCTACAAATAGACAATAGTTACACTCAGCCAATCAAAACTAGAATATTATATTAGTTAAATTAAACTCCAAATGTACCTATTTTATGTGAAATAACGGTGCCTAGCCTTCCATTATAATTTTTTATGAATATATTATAAGTAAAAGCTCAAATTTAGCAATTATACTTATTACATTTTCCTAGTATTTTAACAGAAATTATTAAGCGAAAAATATTGAATTACCTATATTATGGACAGTGAGACATGGGACATGCTAAAATAAGTCAATAGTTCATGGTTTTATATAATTTATAATAATATTAATTTCAGTAATATATTTTTTCATAAATAAATATTTTATAAAGTTGGTTTTAATGTTTGAACTTTTTGTACATATTATTTTGGGAGATCTCTATTATTACTACATCTTTACTAATATGCGTCTCAATGTACTCTGGTTTCCACTACTCATCATCATTACTTATTAGTAATTATATTTACTTCCAATCATACCGACCACAGTTAATGTTAAATGTCAACAATCAACAGCTTCATCAACTTGATGACACTTAATAGGATGTCTGATTTTTGCGCACCACTTATTTCTCTCTCTGACCCACGCACAACTAGGGGGTGGCTAAGAGAGGCTTAGCATGCCAAAACTTGTAATAGCCTCCCCCACAACTATTTTCATTTTTTCGACTATTAATGCTCACACAGCCTAGCCGTGCGCAAGAACCGTCACTGGGTGAGTGTTCTTAGATTGAATTTAACCATTACCCAACTTTAGTATTATATAACTCTTTCACTAATGAATTATTATTTTTTCCAGTGCTGGAATTAAATATTATTTTTTTTTATTATATATTTTGAATATTTTGCATATTGTGATAATTAAAATTTTTTTTTTTTTTACATTTCTTTATTAATTATACTTAATTATTATTATTTTTTTTTGTGTGCCTTTAGATTTCTCTTATAATTTTAAATTATTATTTTGGTATTGGATATTTTTTAAACTTTATAACTTAAAGTATTAACAAATCATAAACTTTTTTTTATTTTTTTTTTCTCTTGATTTTTCTTAGAATTGTATGCTTTTTCTGTACCTAGTGGATATTTTACATTTTGTGATACTTAAGGTATTAACAAATCATAAACTTTTATTTTAATTTTTTCATTACTTTTATATTACTTATTATTCAATTTAACCATTACCCAATTTTAATATTATATAATTCTTTCACCGTTGATTATTTTTTTTCCCAGTGGCCGGGATTAAAGTTTATTTTTAAATTTTATTTTTTTGTTTTATATAATATATTGAATATTTCACATATTTTGATAGTTTAAGTATTAATAAATCATACATTTGATTATTAATTAAACTTAAATTATTATTTTCTTGTCTGTCTTTGGATTTTTATAATAATTTTTGCATTTTTTTTAATTGAATATTTTGCATTTTGTTATACTTTGATATTAATTATTTCATAAACTTTTTTTAAAAATTTTTATTACCTTGACTTAACTTAAAAATTATTTTTTTGTACATGTCTGAATTTTTCTTATTTATTTTATGAATTTTTGTTTGTAGTTCATATTTTGCATATTTTAGTACTTCAAATATTAAAATATTTGTTAAATTTTTATTTTTTTATTTTTTTACTACCTAGACATAACTTATTATTATTATTATTATTTTGTTTGTTTGTGCGTGGGTCAAATATGGAATAGTGCGCTGACATCCTAACCGGCAACCGATCTTTTTATTCTATCCTATCTCATAAGAAGGTAAGTTAGATAAACTTATATGGTTAGTTGACGCTATAGTGATGATTGACGACTTCCATCACAACTCGCAAGGTTTCCAATGATCATTTCCTACTAACTATATATGTATTCAATATTGTAAACATAACAATGAAAGATAATATTTAAATATTATTCTCTCCTCTCACCCCTCTCTTTCCCCCAACATTTATAACTCTCTCAACCTCTCTCAAAACCTCCTCACAAACTCTCTCATAACTTCTCTCACAACTTGTCTCACTACCTGTGTCACAATCTCTCTCAAAACCTCTCTCACAACCTCTCTCGAAACTTCTCTCACAACTTGTCTCACTACCTGTCTCACAATCTCTCTCAAAACCTCTCTCACAATCGCTCTCATCACCTCTCTCACAACCTCTCTCACAAACTCATTCACAACCTCTCGCAACTCCACTAACCTACACTTAAAAATATCGTACCTGACTAATTTCCTAATTTTTATCACGACTTTATTCATGGCTGGAATAGTGTTATTATACCAGTAGTTAAAATAAAAATAATTTAAAAAGTTGAGGGCAATACACACCCTGATCAATGAACAATACCTGATAAAAAAGAAAACTACTGAAAAAATAAATAGGTACATACCCTGTGTCCGAACCAAAATCTGATATTCAACTAGTCTTCGAAATACTGCAACGTTTACACGCTATTCATCTGCTTATAATAATACATTATTATTCCTAGTTGGCAAATTTTCACTGACGAATACCATCTCTGAAATAACATGTAGCCTGCAGTAAAATGTTCAACAATATTCTTATGACCTACACGTCGTTACACATATTAT
>JANEHU010001764.1:0-13547 GCA_027563435.1 Nasonovia ribisnigri
TTACTTAATTTTGTAAAAATATCAATCACTATCCTACTTTGAGTTATATGATATTATTTATTTAACAAATTTTACATTGTATTTTATATTTTTTTCCGCAATAATATATTATTTTTAATTGAAATTTAAGCTATACTTATATTGTTAGTAATATACGTACAAATATTGTTATGGGTTTGATACATTTTGTCAAAATTCGAACTTTAAATGCTTATAAAAAATGTGTGACTAAGGATTTTTAATAATTTTCAACTGTCATTGTAACAATATATTAAAGGAGCCTTGTATTATGTTGTCAAGCTTTTTACCCAACAAATAAATATTTATTGACATTCTTAGAAAAAAATAGAAATTTAATAGGTATGTTCATAAACATTTCAAAACAAATCAAAATATTTTGAACATTTTAAAGTGTATAGAAAATGCTAATTGTATTAATTGTTATATGGAAATATTTCCAGTACCTTTTAATATTGCTTTGTACAACTGATAACAATTGCATACGTAATAAGTCATCACATTCATTCTATTTAGGAAAATTACAATTTTACTTAATTTTGTAAATATAACAATCATTACCTATTTTAGTTACATAATATTATTTTTTTAACAAATTTTACATTGTAATATTGAACAGGTATGTCCATAAACAATTCAAAACAAATCAAAATATTTTGAACATTTTAAAGTTTATGGAAAATGTTAATTGTATAAATTAATATATGAAAAAATATTTCCAGTACCTTTGAATATTGCTTTGTACAACTGACAACAATTGCATAGATACTATATAGATTATAAGACATCAGTCATCACATTTAAAGTATTAAAAATTAAAATTTTATTTAATTTTGTAAAATATCAATCACTTACAACCTGACAGACGGTGGCATCGTACGGTCGTATGGGCAGGAGGCCAGCTCTTATTTTTCATGCTGTCGATAAATATTATTAATACTTAATGGATATTAATCAATATCTAAAAAACATAATTCAGTCACTTGAACAGAAATTATAATTTAAAAGACAATAATATGTGATAGGTTTGTGCTACTGTTGTGTGTCAACAATATACCTACTATACTACTCTAGTTATATTAAAATAAGTATATTTTCTTACGAGCTACGAAGTTATTTTGGAGTTCTATGTAAAATGGATAAATGGTGAAATTGGTTCATACTCCATACTCTGATTCCTTTGTTATAACTTGAAGTCCGCAATTTATTAATCATTGTATAATACTTACCGTATATAGAATTGATTTTAAATTCGGAAACGGATGGTACAAAAAAGCAGTTCTTCTAAAAGGAAAGAAAATCTTAAGAGGACAGAGAGTTGAAAAAAATACGAGGCTCTTTTAATAGATTTCTAGACAGCACAAATTGTTCGAATAATGAAATTTATTAGTATACTCAAAATAAACTATAAAGCCAAATATAACTTTATATATTTATATATTGCAAATTTCACTCAAATAAATTTTGCACTGTGTACCCACAGTGCCTATTATAAGTTAGATATTTTATAAATGTTATTTATAATTGATAATGATTGTTTAAATTATGAAATGTGTCAAGTTTTACATTGTTGAATATTGTTTTATAAGATTTGCCGTATTTGACAAATGTATAAGTAAGTATATAATTTAATTAACTTTACAATATTAGTGAGTTATGATTTTAATATTTAGTTTGATTATAGTTGTGTCATATACCTTTTGGAGATGACTATACAATGTTGAAATTCTATTTTTGTTAAAGCGATAGGTATACATATTTTTTTTTTAAAAAAAAAGATATATGTAAATTTATTTTTTTAATAAAATTATGTATATTTACTTAGGCCACCCAAGTTTTTTTTTGTTCTGATCAATTTTGCGTCCTGTCATTCATTGCCTTATTATTGGAATGTCGACATTTTCTTCAATAGTGTAAGAATTGTGGTGTGTCTTGTTTTATTTATAGATATATATATATTTATTTGTCTTCATTGAATTATATTTCGTCTTAGGACACACAGCCTGTTTGGTTTTTAGTTAGTGGTATAATTAGTGTCTTGTTGTCACCGCCTTATCGGAATATATGGATTTTTTTCAATAGTGGATTCCTTGGGTGTTATTGACCGCTTTGAACATTTTGGTTGTGTTAATATGATATATCGACATCTGGTTTTAATATTTCAGAGTCCGGAGATTACATTTTGGTGATATTTCTAAGAAAGTAAAGTTAGGGAACAGAATAATATATTATTTTAAGTGTGCTAGGTTTTTTAGTATGCTGGTAAAATCGATTTGTATCATAGGTTGTTTGAAATATATATAATTTTTATACTTTTAGCTTTCAGGATTTCGTTGATTAATAATATTGACGATGTCTATACTCTATACTTAAAGATTATATTTTCTATTATATATTTCATTAGTGCAATATTAGTTTTGTTAGTAACTTATTTGAAATTAATATTAATTCAATAAGAATAATAAAATTAAATAAGGTTTCATAATATTTTTAGTATCTAGTTTTAACTTGTAAGTGCAATGATTTTTTGAGTTTATCATGGTACTATATATTTTTATAAAGTTTGATAATATTTAGCTAATTATTTGTTTTTTTTTACATTCGTTTTTTGTAGTTTTCATGTTATAGTAGCTTATGACTGAAGTTAAAGCAATTAATGGAGTAACTAGAAATATACTAATATAGTTAAGTAAAAGTAGGAATAATATTATATTTTATTTAGTATTACCCATATGTTACCATAAAAGTGATATCTTTGTTATTGTTACTTCATTACAAATTATAATATAAGATATAACATTATACATAATATACTTATATAAAGTATTATTAAGTATTATGATATGATATTATTCAATTAGCTTATTTAATTAAATTTTATTTAAATGTAAGTGTCTAATACTCTAATGTGTTTATCAAAGAAAAAATAATAATGTTAATTTTTCTGTTTTAATGTTTTAATTATATTTTTAACTATTTTAATTTTTATAATGATATTATGTAAATGTGTATATATACTTATAATTAGTAGAGGTTTGGAAAAATAGTAATTCTAGTTAAATATATATATATATATTATATAGTTTACTTATTTAATTAAGTATTATGTATCATGATATTTTGTAATAATTCAAAATTAAATGTAGTTGTTATAGTTTACGTTGTATTGGTTTAGACATCGCCTTTTTGTCAGCTTGATTTTTAGAGATAAAGTACTAAAGTAACCTTTTATATTGATTGGTTTTCATGAATTAATTTATGATGTGGCATATTATTTCTACGATTTTCAGTGTTTTTAATTCAAATTTAAATTTATATTTTTGTTGTTTCAAATATGGCTTAGTTTGTGTTTGACAACGTTCTAATATTTCTGTTTTTGAATGTGCTAGTCTAGTATACAACTCTAGACGGTTTAAATCGTTATTGAGTACTTTCAATTTCGTCTTATTAAAAATAGCTGTTGGTAATTGATTATTATATCATTTTTCATTTTTTCATATGATTATTGTATTTATATTTTGTGCTCAAATTGATATATTGATTTTATTTATCATACCTAGTTCTTGTTTACACTTTCTCTTCGTGTTTTTTACTGTTGAAATAGAGTTTTTGGTGTGCATATAATTGTACAAAGAATTATTTTCTATTTATAATTAGTATTTATTTTTGATCTAGAGAGCCAGTGTACCTCATTATTTAATTTATATGGTACTTAGGATATCTGATCTTTAAATTGTAAACATCACACATGTTCTTCTTTTATTTCGACAGAGAATAATATATATGTGTAAAAATAATTAAAAGTTGCTATGCTCGTTGTTTTATTGTTTTTCCAATGATATTTTACCACTTGAATCCGACGTATTTGCAGCATGTTAATATTTAATTAATATTTTTTCAAAAGTAATATTAATTAATATACATTATATTGTTTATTTTTAATTACTTTCGTTAAAATAGCAAGCTCAATCCTTGTGGCAGCGTCGCGGGCACTCGGCGTATGAATACCCTCAAGCTACAAATGTTTAGTAAAAGGGGACAGAGAGGAGCAGTTCCCGAAACCAACAACGTGGTATACGGTTGAAAGTAGATATGGTGAAACCTCTCTTGCCCGAATATTTTCTCGATCAATATACGAGAATCTCGTTTTATGCGAAAACGAGCAAGTGCCGGCCGTCGGGGTGTGGGTGCAGAACTCGTATAAAATATAATAAGAGTATATTTATTATGCATGAAGCGTGTTCTCAATTATAATTGATATATAAACCACTCATAATAATAAAATAGTTGAAAATTGAAATATTAATAAGTGGATTTTTAAAAATTATTATGAACTGATTATAGGCTTTTATTCTTTATATTTTTAATAGTAATATTATGACTTTCACATGTATAATATGGAAATATTTCCAGTACCTTTGAAGATTGCTTTGTACAACTGACAACAATTGCATAGGTAATAACTTATTGCGCTTTTTTAAAAATATTTTTTTTTGTGTTTGAGACACCAGTTCGTCAATTTTGGAAATTGACCACGAATTTTTTCTGTCACCTAGTGTAGCCCATGGGCCACACTAGTTACGTGAACCATAAGATCTTAAATATGCTCCAAAAATTTACTAAATGCTAAAATATGCCCTAAAAATGCAAAAATACCATAATATACAAAAATATGCAAAATAAAATTTCGTATACAGCATCGTTAGGTTATAAAACAAATTTCGGTATAAACTAGCTATGTTTTTGATCAACCAATAAAAATATGCAAATGCATACAAGTGTTGGCCTTAGTAATAAGTCATCACATTCATTTAAGAAAATTTCAATGTTACTTAATTTTGTAAAAATAACAATCATTACCTATTTGAGTTATATAATATTATTTTTTTAACAAATTTTACATTGTATTCTATTGGTTTCTGCCATGATATATCATTTTTAATTGGGATCTAATTTTAGGTAGGTATCTTTACGTATATTGATAGTAATATACGTATATATTGTTATAAGTTTGATACATTTCGTCAAAATTCAAACTTTAAATGCTTAAAAAAAATGTCTGACTAGGGATTTTTAATATTTTTCAACTGCCATTGTAACAATATATTAAAGAAGCTTTGTATTATATTGTCAAGCTTTTTACCCAACAAATAATATTTATTGACATTCTTAGAAAAAATTAGAAATTTAATAGGTATGTTCATAAACATTTCAAAACAAATCAAAATATTTTGAACATTATAAAGTGTATAGAAAATGCTAATTGTATTAATTGTTGTATGGAAATATTTCCAGTACCTTTTAATATTGCTTTGTACAACTGACAACAATTGCATACGTAATAAGTTATCACATTTATAGTATAAAAAAAAATTAAAATTTTACTTAATTTTGTAAAAATATCAATCACTAACAACCTGACAGACGGTGCCATCGTACGGCCGTGGGGGGCGGCCAGCTCTTATTTTTCATGCTGTCGATAAATATTATTAATACTTAATGGATATTAATCAATATCTAAAAAACATAATTCAGTCACTTGAACAGAAATTATAATTTAAAAGACAATAATATGTGATAGGTTTGTGCTACTGTTGTGTGTCAACAATATACCTACTATACTACTCTAGTTATATTAAAATAAGTATATTTTCTTACGAGCTACGAAGTTATTTTGGAGTTCTATGTAAAATGGATAAATGGTGAAATTGGTTCATACTCCATACTCTGATTCCTTTGTTATAACTTGAAGTCCGCAATTTATTAATCATTGTATAATACTTACCGTATATAGAATTGATTTTAAATTCGGAAACGGATGGTACAAAAAAGCAGTTCTCCCAAAAGGAAAGAAAATCTTAAGAGGATATAGAGAGTTGAAAAAAATACGAGGCTCTTTTGATAGATTTCTAGACAGCACAAATTGTTCGAATAAAGAAATGTATAAGTATACTCAAAATAAACTATAAAGCCAAATATAACATTATATATTTATATATTGCAAATTGCACACAAATAGATTTTGCACTGTGTACCTACAGTGCCTATTATAAGTTAGATATTTTATAAATGTTATTTATAATTGAGAATGATTGTTTACAATATGAAATGTGTCAAGTTTTACATTGTTGAATATTGTTTAATATGATTTGTCATATTTGACAAATGTATAGGTAAGTATATAATTTAATTAACTTTACAATATTAGTGAGTTATGATTTTAATATTTAGTTTGATTATAGTTGTTTTATATACCTTTTGGAGATGACATACAATGTTGAAATTCTATTTTTGTTAAAGCGACACATATTTTTTTTAAAAAAAAAGGTATATGTAAATTTATTTTTGGAATAAAATTATGTATATTTACTTAGGCCACACAAGTTGGTTTTTGTTCTGATCAATTTTGCGTCCTGTCATTCATTGTCTTATTATTGGAATGTCGACATTTTCTTCAATAGTGTAAGAATTGTGGTGTGTTTTGTTTTATTTATATATAATATATATATTTATATGTCTTCATTGAATTATATTTCGTCTTCGGACACACAGCCTGTTTGGTTTTTAGTTAGTGGTATAATTAGTGTCTAGTTGTCAACGCCTTATCGGAATATAAGGATTTTTTTCAATACCTAGTGGATTCCTTGGGTGTTATTGACCGCTTTGAACATTTTGGTTGTGTTAATATGATATATCGACATCTGGTTTTAATATTTCAGAGTCCGGAGAGTACATTTTGGTGATATTTCTATGAAAGTAAAGTTAGGGAACGGAATAATATATTATTTTAAGTGTGCTAGGTTTTTTGGTATGCTGGTAAAATCGATTTGTATCGTAGGTTGTTTGAAATATATATATAATTTTTATACTTTTAGTTTTCAGGATTTCGTTGATTAATAATATTGACGATGTCTATACTCTATACTTAAAGATTATATTTTCTATTATATATTTTATTAGTGCAATATTAGTTTTGTTAGTAACTTATTCGAAATTAATATTAATTCTATAAGAATAATTTAATTAAATTAGGTATCCTAATTACTTAAGTAACCTTTTATATTGGTTGGTTTTCATGAATTAATTTATGATGTGGCATATTATTTCTACAATTTTCAGTATTTTGAATTCAAATTTAAATTTATATTTTTTTTGTTTCAAATATGGCTTAGTTTGTGTTTGACAACGTTCTAATATTTCTATTTTTGAATGTGTTAGTCTAGTATACAACTCTGAACGGTTTTAAATTGTTATTGTGTACCTACTTTAAATTTCGTTTTATTAAAATAGCTGTTAGTATTTGATTATTGTATAATTTTTCATTTTTTAATATGATTATTGTATTTATATTTGGTGCTTCAACTGATATATTGATTTTATTTATCAGACTAGTTCTTGTTTACACTTTCTTTTGATGTTTTTACTGTTGAAATAGAATTTTTGGTGTGCATAATTGTACAAAGAATTATATTAGATTTATAATTAGTATTTATTTTTGATCTAGAGAGCCAGTGTACTTCATTATTTAATTTATATGGTACTTAGGATATCTGATCTTTAAATTGTAAACATCAAACATGTTCTTCTTTTATTTCGACAGAGAATAATATATATATCTAATATATAATCTAATATATAAATGTGAAAATGAAAACCTATGAGTGATATGTTCTCGGAAACTACTAAACCGATCGTTATGATTTTTTTTTTAAATTGAAAAGCTCATTGCGGAGAAGGTTTATGGCATTTGATCGATTCTCTAACTTTAAAAACAAAGGAGTTATCAATTATCATAAATAATGACGTTAATAATAATAAATAATAATAATAATAGGTTCGCTGATTTTAATAATTTTTGTTTGTAAATTGTTGCTATTGGTTATAGGATAAATAATTAGTATAAATTAGTATTTATTTACTATTGGTTGCTATTGGTTATTTGGGCAGGTCAAGTGCAAGCATGCTTTAAATCGAATATTTAACACATATTATAGCCGCTCATCGGCGTTGTCCGCGATCCGACATAGTCAGATTGCCTACCAGGGTGGGTGAGTTGTACTTACTGCAGCGAGTTACACAAAAAAGAAGTTGAATAATCACAATTTTTCATAATTAGTAGAAATAAGTATTTATTATTTTATTTGTCTCCAAATGTTCATCGGGCAAATCAAGTACAAGCATGCATCAAATTGAATTTTTACACATGTAGCCGCTCATCGGCGTTGTCCGCGATCCGACATAGTCGGGTTGCCTACAAGGGTGGCTGAGTTGCACTTACTGCAGTGAGTTACACACAAAATTAGTTGAATATTCACAATTTTTTTAAGAGTAGTCATATTTTACGGGCAGCGAAGTGCACGGGATCAGCTAGTATAATATATATGTGTAAAAATAATTAAAAGTTGCTAAGCTCGTTGTTTTATTGTTTTTCCAATGATATTTTACCACTTGAATCCGACGTATTTGCAGCATGTTAATATTTAATTAATAATTTTTCAAAAGTAATATTAATTAATATACATTATATTGTTTATTTTTAAATACTTTCGTTAAAATAGCAAGCTCAATCCTTGTGGCAGCGTCGCGGGCACTCGGCGTATGAATACTCTCAAGCTACAAATGTTTAGTAAAAGGGGACAGAGAGGAGCAGTTCCCGAAACCAACAACGTGGTATATGGTTGAAAGTAGAAATGGTGAAACCTCTGTTGCCGAATATTTTCTCGATCAATACGCGAGAATCTCGTTTTATGCGATGACGAGCAAGTGCCGGGTTTCGGTTTGTGGTTGCGGAACTCGTATATAATAATATAATACGAGTATATTATACATTATGCATGAAGGGTGTTCGTCCTGAAACAAAAAGGGGCGCCAGTCGTTGCCAAATCATAATTGATATATATAAACCACTCATAATAATAAAATATTTCAAAATTGAAACATTAATGATTAGATTTTTAAAAATTATCATGAACTGATATGGGCTTTTATTCTTTATATTTTTAATAGTAATATGATTTTCACGTGTTTAAATTTATTGTTGCAGTATGGAAATATTTCCTGTACTTTTGAATATTGCTTTGAAAATTTCAATTTTACTTAATTTTGTAAAAATAACAATCATTGCCTATTTGAGTTGTGTAATATAATTTATTTAACAAATTTTACATTGTATTTTATTTGTTTCTGCCATAATATCTCATCTTTAATTAGGATTTAATTTTAGGTAAGTATCTTAACGTATATTGATAGTAATATACGTATATATTGTTATAAGTTTGATACATTTCGTCAAAATTCAAACTTTAAATGCTTAAAAAAAATGTCTGACTAGGGATTTTTAATATTTTTCAACTGTCATTGTAACGATACATTAGACGATCCTTGTACTAAAATATCAAGCTTTTTACCCAACAAATAAATATTTATTGACATTCATAGAAAAAATTAGAAATTGATTAGGTGAGTCCGTAGACAGTTCAAAACAAATCAAAATATTATGAACATTTTAAAGTGTATAGAAAATGCTAATTTTAGCTGTGTCATATTACTTGAATATTTTATACAACGTTTCACATATTTAAATACTAATTTGAAATTTGAAAGTTTTTTCAACTCATATTTTAAATCCGTAATTTAATTTGTTATTTATTGTTATAGCACAGCTGACTTTTTTTATAAAATATTATAATATAAACCTATAGGTACTGTACCGTGGATAATCGAGCTTCGACTTCTAGTATATCGTACTAAGAAAGTGACTTGCATAATAATTATGCAAACCACTTGAATCCGATATATTTACAGCATGTTAATTAATAAGTTTTCAAAAGTAATATTAATTAATATACATTATATTGTTTATTTTTAAATACTTCTTTGACTTGTAATCAGGTACTTATTTCAATTTGTGTACCAACTAATTCACGTACTGTGATTCTAAATTTCCGGTAAAATACCGAGCTCAATCCTTGTGGCAGAGACGCGGGCACTCGGCGTATGAATACGCCCTCAAGCTACAAATGTTTAAGTAAAAGGGGACGGAGAGGAGCAGTTCCCGAAACCAACAACGTGGTATATACGGTTGAATGTAGATATGGTGAAACCTCTCTTGCCCGAATGTTTTCTCGATCGATACACGAGAATTTAATTATATGCGATGACGAGCAAGTGCCGGGCGTCGGGGGGTGGTTGCGGAACTCGTATAAAATATAATAAGAGTATATATATTATGCATGAACCGTGTTCGTCCCGAAACAAAAAGAGGTCGCCAGTCATTGTAAAATTATAATTGATATATAAACCACTCATAATATTATATAAACCAAGAAAATAGTATATGGTTGAATGTAAAAACGTTGAAACCTCCGTTGCCCGAATATTTTCTCGATCGATACGCCAGAATCTTGTTTTATGCGATGACGAGCAAGTGCCGGGCGTCGGGGTGTGGTTGCGGAACTCGTATAAAATATAATAAGAGTATGTTCATTATGCATGAAGCGTGTTCTCAATTATAATTGGCATATAAACCACTCATAATAATAAAATATTTGAAAATTGAAAAATTAATAAGTGGAATTTTAAAAATTATTATGAACTCATAGTAATATGACTTTCACTTGTATAAATTTTTATATAGAAATATTTCCAGCACCTTTGAATATTGCTTTGTACAACTGACAACAATTGAATACGTAATAAGTCATCACATTATATTCTATTTAAGAAAATTACAATTTTACTTAATTTTGTAAAAATAACATTCATTACCTATTTGAGTTATATAATATTATTTTTTTAACAAATTTTAAATTGTATTTTATTTGTTTCTGCCATAATATATCATATTTAATTGGGATTTAAAATATTTTGAAAATTTTAAAGTGTATAGAAAATGTTAATTGTATAAATTGTTATAATTGTTTGTGGTACTGTTGTCTGTCAACAATATAGGTACCAACTATACTACTCTAATTATATTAAAATACGTATTTCTTACAAGCTATGAAGTTATTTTGGAGTTCTATGTAAAATGGATAAATAGTGAAATTGGTATGTCCATAAACAGTTCAAAACAAATCAAAATATTTTGAAAATTATTAAGATATAAAGATCGGGATAAAATTTTTCGGAACATTTATTGAGTATTGCAGTAAACATTTTTTCATACGTACTGCGAGTTTTTTTATGTAAACAAAATATTGGGGTTATAAATGTATCATACTTTTTAACTCTAATACCATAAAATAGAAAAAAAAATTCGGGATTTAATTTAAAGTTTCCATCGCAAAACCAAGTATCTACCTCTGATAAATGAACTAATCCTTCATCCAATGGAAAAATTATTATTCGCTCATTCAATCCCGGACCATTATCATAAAGCAAAAATCGTTCGTCTTTGTATATTGCCCATTCATTACCTATTTATAATTATAATTATTATAATTTCTGACAAACATGATGGGTTTTTGGGATAACCTTTATTTTTTTGACGCCAAACATTCTTTTGGTTGTTTCTTCATTTGCAAAATATGTTAAAGCCTGTTCTGGCACCTGATTTATTACTTCAGCAAAAATTTGTGAAGGAGTTGACGTTGAAAATGTTGAAACACGATTTAACATTTCAGACTTTGTTTTTTACTGTTTCTAAATCCTCATCATCAGCATGCGAATGTTCAGCCTCAATTGTTGGATTATTATAATCTAATTAAATAATTTAACTTAAATTAAATTTATTAAAAATATAAAATATAAATTTTTTAATTTTATAAGCTTACCGTTAGACGTTCAAATGCCCGGAAATGTTTTTGAAATATTGGAACATTTCCACTGAATACTTGAAACTTGATTATGATTAGGGCCCGGAATTATATGCATTAAAAAATATGCATGCATTTATGCACTGAATATCATTCAAATATGCACTTTAAATACGCAAACGAAAATGCATTTTGATTAATTATTTAATTAAGATCAGCGGAAATACGTGTACACTGTACCTAGTTGTAATAGTTGTATTATATTACACGATCTTTATTCATATTTTTTGGTTTGGAACAAAATTGTGGATTATGGCAATGGTTTGTTCGTATACATCGAATAAATAGTTTTTCCTCAATGTTGATTTGTCCAGAATAGTCCGGAGAAACCAATGAATAATAGTAAAACGAATGGGTAAAAACACTTCGGTATTCATAAAATACAGAAATATGCACCATCTATATATGTAATGAAAAATTTATTAATATAAATATATATTATGATAACATAAGAATAAAGGTAAAATTACTAACAACTACCTACGGTAGATATATAAATATCCTATAAAAAAACCAGAAAAATAAGATTTAGTGCACTAATCATATTATATTACAACATTTTAAATAATGCCCTTATTTTATCATATTAAATCTAATGTTAAATAAAAATGATTTAAATCTATTTGTAGGTATCTATTATTTAAATTTTTGTGATTTGGCGTTATGCAATCGATATAATTGTGAATAAAAAAAGGAATTTTTTAAATATAAAAAATGGGCATGAACGTGCTTGTGCATTACAGCGGCAATTTCCACCTCATTTATTGACTGGAATCCAGAGATGTTTTACTCGCAGGTGGCAGCAGGACAATACCCTGCCGGCCGTGTTATTACAAATTATACGAATATAACAATAATATTTTATACATTTATTATCATCTTTTTTTACAACTCTTAAATTTTACAAATATACCAACCATACACCCATTTATTTAAATGGGCTATGATTATTTAATAATCATTTAATAGGCTTAGTAGTAAATCTTATAACATAGTCATAGTCATAAATAATCATACGTAATAACATTAAACAAATTAATGTGAAAAAGAAAAAAATTATAATTATCATAAATTATTAATGACATCATTTTGGAACCTAAACATTAAAATATACGATCATACTTAGTATTACAGAACAAATATACATTAAACATATTTACAATATATATATATAAATTTTATTAAAGGTTTCTTTTAAATTTAACTATGCATTATGTTGAAATTTTCATTATACTTTTATTTTACTTTAATACCACATACTGCGATGTAAATTTTAAAAATTGTATCGATTTCAAAAATTCTTTTAAATTTTAACTTATGTATATTTTATTATAATTTTATACTACTTTTATATCTCAAGTTGTGAGTAGTTAATGAATTAAAAAATCAATCCCTCAGTATATAGGCATTACCTAACCTACGTCATATTACGACATAACTATTAGCCAGTGCATTGATTCTATACTGTAAGAGTGGCCTAATCAACATTTTCTATCTTTATTATTCAATAATATGCTCATTTAAACGTCTGAATACAAAAAAAACCTAATTATAGTTGTTAACTGGTTCCAACACTTCCAATCAGTAACACAATTTTTTGAAAAAAAATCATTTAAAATAAATGTAAAAATAAAACATATACAACTCAATTACGCCAGCTAATTGACACTTTTGCTCTAATAGCCTTAATTATCATTGTAATACATCACTAAT
>JANEHU010001767.1:0-14332 GCA_027563435.1 Nasonovia ribisnigri
GATCCTTCTTCCAATTTTTTTCAGTTTTGGTCTCAAACCTCTGATGATGACTGTCATTATCATTATGACACTATTTTAAATAAAGAAATGGATCAATATTTGGGAACACCACCGACAAAAGATTTAAACAGTTTAAATCTTTTACCAACGATTAAAAAAGTAAGAATGACTGACTTTTTAATGTTAGTAATATTTTTTGTATTGGTATTCATTAATTAATCACATTTACATAATCAAAATAGGTTTTCATTAAATTCAATACTCCACTGCCAAGCAGTGCTTCAGTGGAGCGGGTGTTTAGTGTGGGTGGAACAACCATGACCAAAAAGAGAAGCAGTATGACCGATGACAATTTTGAATACATTATGTTTTTAAAATGTAATAAACATTTATTTAATAAGTAATAAATAAAAATGATTATAAACCTACTACCTATGTGTCTACATTACAATAATTAGACACCCATTTTAAAAACCAAAAGTATTTGAAAAGTATTCCAAATACTTTTTCAAAGTATTTGAGTAGTATTTGAAATACTATACAATTAAAGTATTTGAGTAATATCTTAAATACTTAAAAAAAAATGTATTTGAGTATTTACTCAAGTACTTTTTAAAAGTATTCTTTACAGGACTGGACTGAAGAGAATTATCAGAAAAGCTATAATATATATTATATATAACAAACTGTGATTTGTAATTTATTTTGTTCATGAATTAAAATGAGTCGAAAATGTCCTGCCTGAAAATTTACATATCATTAACAACTTTAATGAAGATAATTTAAAAGAATTGCAGAATTATACAAAATATCATCTAATAGTTTCAATAAAAATTCCTCTAAGTGTCACCGACATTTCCAAATTGTCTAAGATCAAAACTATAAATGTAGATACTGGAGGGAGTAACGTTTCGCTGGCATTCAAAATAGAAAATTGATTTTCCCCGGTTTGGGTGGGCATAAGAAATTTGGAAATGTGATTACAAATAAGTACAAATTGTATAACAAATTTTGGTACTGGTTTTGAGTACAGTTTCCAATATACGTTCCAATTAATGAACACATAAAATTCTGAATTTATACATATTGCTGAAAATAAAACGTACTTATAAACAGACAATGTGGTGACAAGATATTTTATTCGGTCAAATATTAATGACTTTTTAATGTTACTGACATTTTTTTTTGTTTATGGTTTCAATGTAATGTGATACACATAACTTAACCTATGCCTTAAATACCATACATCTGACAAACAATTATTTTTATCACAGAATATTTCTAATAACGCGGACAAACCAGTTATTGATAATACATCCATAACTATAATGTTTGTTACAAACATTGTTATGTAGTAGTCAACTTGGAATGGATATTTGATAACTAAAAGAATGTTTTTTTTTTTAATAATTATATTATAATAATAATAATCATTTTTCAGAATATTCCATTGAAATAGTTAATGCAATATGGTTAATAAAATTTACAGTGTCTACAGTGTCTTTAACTTAGTTTGAGAGACCACTCTCAAATTTAAGCAACAAAACATGCCTTGTCCAATCTCATATAATATAAGATTATGGAAACACAACATTATTATTGAAAATACTGATGTAAAATAGAAAGTCACACCTACGATAAACTATCTCGTTTATCTTGATGCTTGGTTTCACATAGGTACCGTTTATTTTATGTTGAATTCCTGAGAATCGCAGATACACTAAAAACAAAATATCTACATGCCTACCAGGCTTACACAATTTAACCATAATATTCAATATAAAAAAGTGATCCAAACTACGCAATATAAACTTTGAAAACCCAACACTGAACATTGTTCTTACTATTTTTTTTGTATTGAGACATTTTTTAATATTCATTTTTAGATTTGCCTTGTTGTCTTATTTTTATTTAACACTTAGTAGAAAAAATTAGCTTAACAATTCATCATTCAATACGTCATTATAATAAAGCGTGCTGATTATTTATAAATCAACTCACTCATACCACTGTGGCTGATGTTTGAGCAATAATTATATTTCCCAACGTGAGAAAAATAGGTATTGAAATTTTTATGAATATTAAAAGCAATATTTATTACAATATATAATATTAATATAATATTATTACAAGTATTTCAATTAGCATTGATAAGAAAATATAATTAATAATGTATAAAGTATTTAAGATTTTGAGAAAAATTGTATACATTTCACAAAAGGAATTATGAAATATAAATTGCATGATATATATTAGGTTTAAAATAAGAATACATTTTGGTACCAATAATTAATGTTTCATTAAAAAAAAACCCAAATATTTAGAAAAAAATTAGAATTAAAAAAATAATTATTTACCTGACAAAATAACACAATTAAAAAAAAAATACATTGAAGGGAATACAATTTTGAGATGCATGAATTTTGATGAAAATATGAATTGTAGTAGCATTAAGAATTGCACTCATGCCCTTCTGATGCTTTGTATGAGTTCAAAAATAACTGAAAATAAATAGACACTAATTACTATGTGTTATTAGCACATATTGATACAAATAAAATATATAATATAATTATTTAATTAGTTTCAAAATACATTTAAAACTCATTCGTTTATTTTAAAAATTAAAGTTAAAATAACTAATACCATTGATTATGAATACTATAATGGCCTACTTAAGTACAAAATACGCTATACCAAATATACTAGCGATCCTGGAGTTATTATCCAGAACTCCTGAGATGGTCAGGTTATAAGATACAACCCAGGTTATAAGCCTAGTCAGTTTTGAAAATAATTTCATGATCGATAGTAGATTTAGAGTAGTATATTTTATACTGTAGTGGGCCATCAATAGAATTCATAATCAATGCTAATACCTATAAAGTAAAGAACACTATAAAATAAAATAAAAAATGATTTGATGAAAGTGCATTCAACCCTTTAACTACTGCACTCAAATATGGCAATGGTACCTGGATGTACCGACCGCATTTAAATTTCAACAGTTGTCAAAGGGTTTTTACTTTTTATATAGTATAAATATATATAATTTTTAATTAAAAAAATTGTAATTGAGATGAACGTGTAGACAGCTGGATGTCAGTGGATTTTGTCAATGGGTTAGTATATTCCAACCAATAAAATAAGTAATAACCATACTTCTTTGACAACATTTTTATAAATGAACTACACAATTTAATTAAGCTGTTTCTTAAAATGTTGACAAAAAATAATTAAATCATATTAAAATGTACTCTGTTTTCTTTATAATTTATACTTTACATTCATTGCTTTAATAAATATATTACTATATTATACAGTAAAGTATACAAATAATATTAGATGCCTAGTCTAGATTAATTAAATAATTTAATCAAAAATCAAAACAAGAAGCTAGTGGATTCTCTGGTCTACAAAATTATAGGTATGAGCATTTTATAATTATTTATATTTAAAGGTATCTAGCATTATATATTGCAATTATTGTAACATTATGATTACATTGGTATTTGATTTTTTCAAACTTTAAATAATTGAGTAAATTTTAAATTGTTTTCATCTTTTTCATAATAAAAATGTACCTATGTAAAATTGCATGTGATGTGACAACACAGCAGACAATAAATATTGTTGTTCAATCGGCAAGATATCAACAGTCATAATAAGTATGGTCCACATATCGTACACTTAATCACTATTTATTAATAGGACCAATATTTTGGTCTTATATAATATCATCGAGACAAACAAAATATTAAAATAGTCAAAACAACAACCTACCAGATCCGCATACAACAAATACAAATAGTGCCAGCAGCCACGGACCAACAGGTGTTTTATTTTTCTCTGATTTCTGAAAAACTCAAAATGAATCAACTGAATGGTGATGACTGTTGAGGAATCAAAAGAAAAACAAAACGAAAATACGTTGCCTGTTTTGGGATGGGAGAGGTTTTTCACTTACCGTAGATTTGGGTACATTGCCCCGCTGCGTGATGTTTTTGCGGGCCTTCTCGTTGGCGATCCTCATCCTCTGTTTGGGTCCCATTATGCACGTATCGAACTTTCGGTGGATATGGGTGATTCCAAAAAGGAGGTAAATACGTGGCAATAGCAATTGACGAGTTTCAAGAGCAAACAGTAGTAGCGTAGAACCGTCGACGTGCAAACTGAGTACAGACCACTGACGTGTCTTGACTATCGGTGGATTAAGAACTAATTGTTAGTTGTTTAGTACGACGATACTAATTACACCTATGTACGCACTACGCCTCGTAACATGCAAGGTGGGTGGTAGTCAGTGGCGGTCGTCGAGGATCGTGGTGTGGTCCGTATTGCCACGTCGTTATCACTCGCGATCCCTAGCAGTGGGCAGATAGTAAAGTCAGCCTAGCCAACTGTGAAACGTTAATATTAAGACATTTTTACAGGTTGTTTATATGGATTAGCATTTTCTACACACGATAAAAATTTTAAAATATTTTGATTCGTTTTGAGCAGTTAACGGACATATTCCGTTTACAATTTTTTTAGGCAACGAATGCAATTTAGCTCCCAAGCAATTTTGAAATTAATAGGACGATTATAATGTCAAATTATTGTTATAAATAACATAATGTTTAATAATGTTTTAAAATTTACTTTTTTTCGATGTGAATTCTTGGAAAATTCTCGACATCTCCACACATATATTTTCAAGCAATTTACATTCAAACATAATTTGAGAGAATGTCCATGCACGCATTTTAGTGTATTATGTTTGGAAATTAGTGTCCAAGATTGCCAGTTTTGATTTTTTATTGCTTATTATTTTAACCTATTTCGTCCAAACCAAAAAATATAAGTTATATTTATATATATATATTTCACAAAAAACATATTTGAAAAAAAATCGAAAAAATTAACTTAGAGTTTCATTGATATGCAAATGTTTGAAATAAACGTATGATTCAGTTTTACGTGGTTTATTAACGATAACATAAAAAGTAAGCACGATAGGTAAATTCTGATTTCACCAAAATGTTGAGCATATACAACAGCTAGCGAAATTTAAAAATCCTTTTGGTCCAAGCCTATTGAGTATGACGAGAAGAAAATATTGTTATGTGGTGTGGACTTAGAGCTGTGTTGAACTTAGTAGGTGCAAAAAAAAATTCAAAACATTATTCAGCAAGAACTATGATTAACGCCGGACCAACCAGTCTACAACGCAGACGGAAGTGGTTTGTTTTAGCGTATGTAGCATAGGGCGAGTTTCGATCATTTGCCAAGAGAGCGCGCCCTTTCAATGGATGATACTAAATAAAATAAAACATTATAATATTATACCGTAAGCTCTGGTGTTCAGGTATACAGTGAAGTGTTGAGAAGTAGCCCCATAAAGGCGGCACGGATGAACTCTGTTGCGACGAAGTGTGAGCGTGGGGTACTCTTGTTCGGCAGTGGTAGTGTTAATGGCACAACTACACCTGTTAAACGAGATTTCTCCCTGCCACTGCGATAGAAACCCGGTAGAATTCTCGCGCTCACCAAAATTTTTTTGTCGTCTCTCCCTATCATTATAATTTTTATTTCTATTGTTTTTTTCCCCGCCCTCGGACTACATTATAGATATTATGAAAAAAGCTATAATGTTATACTTCATGCATACGTCTATATAAATATCTTTTACTCTAAGATTCACTGTAATATAAGGTATAAACTCTAACAGAATACTATTAAAAATGGTGAACGAACATTTGCCATGTCGTCGTGTGTAAGACAGAGACAACACGTACGGATATGACGTCCTCTTAATGTTATTACGAATATTACGAAATTAACAAACAGCAAACATAATACATTATACAATGATTTGTTAATGACGAAAATAATTATTTGTAATTGTAATAATACTTATTGGTATTTGTTGTTATTATGATTAAAATAATCACAATTATTGTTGGCTACTATATTTTATAGCTGCTACATTTATTATACCTAGCTAATATAAAAGTAACGTTTATCCATATTAAAATGTAATCAAACCCAAATTAAAAGACTTATGGACCGTAAAGTAAATTTATCTAGGTAATTAACACTTATGCTGATTCTTCAATACTCGCACGTTGTTTCTACCAGCAATGTGGCCGATGTAGACGAGTACGAAAAGCGCCCGCCACAAGACGGTGAACAAAGGGTCCGTTGACGCTATATTTAGTGTAGGTTCAGGATCCATCCGAAATCTCGATATTACAACACATAATAGGTCTATAAGCGACGCAATAGTGTAGAACTGTAGACACAAGACGTTGATGACTTCAATACATTGTACGAAGAGACGTTGAGGTCGATTCGTCATAAATATCGTATCATGGGTGGCAAGCTTTTTTTTAATCAAGTTCTACTGAAAATATAATTTTACATAAATATGTTTTTGGGCTGGAAAGGTAAAAATATTTATTTTTTTTACCATTTTTGAGTACCTAACTGATTATAATTGTCACTATCGTTGTCATGGTTATTTATTTACAAAAACATAGTTATGGATCATAGATTTACCGGAGAGAATTAAATTCAGAGCTTTAAACCCAAAAATATTTTTGGATTTCAATTTTTGTTTCGGTTACCAATATTTATTTTTACCGATTTGGATTTTGATTTTAAATAACGGTTTTAAAAATTTGTGATATCCATTATTACTTATTGCATGCCCATTTTGCATACTAATTGTATTAATTTCAATTTGAAAAGACGTTTTTGATCAATTAGATTTTTCGGTTTTGTATTTGCATTCCGGTATGTATTATTTTGGTTTATGGTTTCGATTTTAAATAACATTTTCAATAGATTGTGGTTTCCATTTTAACTAGTTTTATATTATTTCGATTTTGATTTCCATTTCAAATAACTATTTCAAGAAATTTTGATTTCACATTTGAATTTCGACTTTTCATATTTAAGATTTAAAATAAGTAGGTATTTAAGAGGACGTCATAATTACATGTCTTTTCTCTGTCTTAGTTAACACACATAACATACCAAAATCATTGACTATCCAAATCGGATCGTGGGAATAACTTATAGATATATTTGTGTGGCAGTATTGAATTCCAGGCAGCAAAACAAATGGAAATATACAGGAGTACATTTTAATTTTAAATAATTAACAATTAGGTAATTGGTCAATTGGTGTTACATCATGATCGCGTTTATTTCGACAAGTTCTTATTTTTATTTGCACAAGAATTATGTGAGCAATTTTTGGTAATTTATTAAGGATATTACTATGTTAAAATACATTTTCTAAAAGTTTTTAGGGTATTTAAATCCTGGCAATAATTATAAGTTATAACCCGTAAACATAATATTACTCATTCGAAATTTGATTTTAATATATCGAAGTACTTCAAAAATGCTGCTTTAGAATACGAAATAATTTGTTACAACTATAAAATAATAAGTAAAAATAATTTTATTTTTTGATTGTAGAATATTATATCATTAAAAATAAAAATGTATAGAAGTTATTGAAAATATATTATATAGTTTCCTTTTTAAAATTGTGGGTGTTGCGACTTGCGAGTACGTGTGGATGAAGTTAAATTTATTTACTGAGGGTATACATACAAAAAGAAAAAATTAACGCCCATCATAGTCAGCATCCGGTGGCAGACATAAGCGTCAAAAAGTCACATCGTTCGAAAGCGCCAAAAACATACCTATCGTACGTAAGTGCCAAAATTCTACCAACCTGTATGTATGCCAGGGTTGATAGATATTAAATAACAGATAATTAATTTAGAACTGTATCGTTCAATAACTCTTAACGTTTAATCATAATCGACACATTTATTATCTGTTTACCATAGACTGTTTACGAAGATCGAAAAAAAAACACCGATTTATTAAAATTATAATTTTATCAATATAAGTAGGTATATTATATTACATTTATTGACAATTTTATATGATCAACATTTTTAAATAACTACTTACATAAAATATTAAATTTGGCGCTTATGTCATATAGCTTCGGTATCTCGGTCGAATAATATACGATTTTCAATTGATATTAATTTATTATTATTAAAACAGATTGTTATATTTTATTACCATAGAAACCATAGATGTGTTGTGACGGCTGACAGCCGACCGTGTCGGGCGATAATCATTTTCGTACTCTCCGACCTACGTAAATAAGTTTCACTTCAACAATTATTTTCTTATTTTTAAGTTTTTTTTCTAGATAACTACTATTAATAATAAACATACTTATACAAATAAAAGCATTACAATAATTCAAGATTACATAATATACATTATTGCAATTTTTAATATAATATAAAATGTACAGTTTGTCTTAAAGCTTAAGAAATAAATTGTCATATTATAACAAATATTAGTAAGTTATAGGTAACTTACAAGTAATGATGAAACGTCAACATTGATGATAGACATTATTAATCAATTTAGTGGTTCATCAATTTGCACAACCTACTCTCGTAATTAAAATTAAATGATATTATATTATAGGTACTAGCGACTAGCCAGTATTAAAATATATCAAAACAATATGATTACGTACTTTGGGAATTTTAAAAGTTACCAACCAATTGTTAATAATTAATTACATATTATTAATTTAGGTATCTACCTAAAGATGGATCCTTAGTACAGTGCAGTAATTGAATTATTGACAATTTCCAGGTAATTTTAAAAATTCTCAAAGTTACATCATCATATTCTGATATTTTTGAATGATATGTAGTATAACATTATATTTAATTTTAATAACATAAGGACATTTAATCGTTCAAGTTAATGAACCACTAAGAACATTAATGTTTATTTCCAATGTTGACATCCCATTTATAGTTAAATATTCGTTGTAATGTAATATTTTAAGTCTGAATTTACGTGTATATGCATTCGTACAACACTGTACATTACTACCACTCGCACAGCTTACAATGAATTTTTACTTTTTTTAAACTTATTTTAACGAGTTAAGAATAATGGAGAAATCAGAATTTGCACAATCAGCTACTCTTTTTATTTCTACAACACATCAAATGAGAATATTAAAAAAAAAAAAATAAACAAATTTCTGTCTTAATCAAAATATTATTTTTGTAGGTACACATAGGTACCTACTATATGGGTAAGGGGTCATGTGTTCGAAAGTCATGTGTTCGAATGCTGTATGGTCGAACGTTAAGTGTACGAACAATTGTCTGTTCGAAAGATTATATGTTCGAAAAGTCGTATGTTCGAAATTATCGATAAATGAAACACGAATGTTACCAAAATATTTATTATTCGTTGATTCGATTTTCTGCGTAAAAAATTAAATTTAAAAATAGGTATCAAAAAGTCGTAAAATAAATTAGTCGTTAATAAACGTAAATTTTTTAATTTAATTTTTTAGAATTTTGCAATGATGTTTAACTGTATCTGGTGCGTGAGAATGATCATTATTAATAAAACAATTATCTTGTTTATGTTCACCGTGCTCAAATATTGTCCGAAATGTTGCTCCACATCGTTTTGTACATTTCCAATAATATATATTATTTTGTTCACGTATTCGCAGTCTTTTCTTATCAAACATATATTCATAAATGTGTATTCAAATGTCTGTATACTAGCTATTTAAAAAAAAAAATCACTTACACAAACTGTATAAAATATTATTTAAAAACAACGTTCAAACGAAATTGTGTTCGATACTTTTGTAATGATGTATCAAACTGTACTGATAGATGACAGAAAAAAGAACTTTTAATGATATCTATAATGCTTTCCCCATGTAAAATCAATAAAGATAAGATTGTGTGAAATCCAATATAATGAAAACGCGATTAATGTTATTAGTGTTATTTTTGTTTAGTTTCATTTATCGACAATTTCGCACATACTACCTTTCGAACATATTATAACCTTTCGAACAGATAATCTTTCGTACAGACAATCTTTCGTACACTAGACGTTCGAACATACGGCATTCGAAAACATGATTTTCGAACACATGACACGCTACCTACTATATGACTATCTTGTTTTAACTTACCTATGTAGTTAAGCATGCAAAAACGACAGTGAAGTCAGAGTTTTGAGGTCAGACTTAATTTTAATGTGATAACTGATTTACATTTTTAGTGTTCTCATATTATATATAGCCACGGCGTGGTCATTTACGCTAGCTGCGCTTGCTCGGACGATTAAATTCGAAAACATCCCTCCACTTATTATGTAAAACCCCCTTGTGTGGGTCTAGGATTTCAAATAAGTAAGACATTAGAACCAAGCCGCAAAATTCTGACTTCACCATCGTTTTAAGAATGCTTGACGCTGAATGAAAAAAAATTTAAAAAAAGAGTATCCGCTAAAACAGAAGTGTACCACTGATTTCACCATCATCTTTAAATCGTTAAAATACGTAATAAGAAAAAAAAATATCGTAAAGGAGTACTGGAGGAGCAGAAAAATTAGTAGTAAAATAATTTTTGTACTTAAAGCAGAAGGAAGTGATCCCAAACAGAAGACTTTACAATATTCAGTAGTACAACTATTAAGGCCGTAAAGAGAACTGTTTGATTACTTTTTTTTAATTTGCTTCATTTACATATGCCTATATATCTTAATTTATATGTCGCTATAGAATAAATAAAAAATTATTGAAAATCGTTTACATGCTCCATTATCTAATGATCAGATGATTTTTATTGATGTCTGTGGAAAAAGAAATATTGAATAATTTAAAGTTTGAAGATATTTTGAACAGTATTGAGAACCTATCTCATACTCTTTATATAGGTAATGAACTATCGTTCACGTAATTAATATAAGTATATTAATGTATTCCGTGAACATGCCATATTATTATTTTTTTTTTATAAAATTAATATTTAAAAAAATTGTAATCTGTGGTTTAGGACTAAAATTAACGAAAAATGTTACATTTAAATTAATTAACTCATAAGTTCCCTAATAACATAGAACAAAAAGTAACTCATTAAGTTATTTAAGAGTAATTTAACATTTTAATTTAACTTTAAATTTTTAACTTATTAATGCCCAGCCTTGATTAGTAATATATCATCATAGGCTAACTGGCCGTCTTCGCTCAGAATAGTTTTTCATATAAAATAATATTATATATTTATACCAGTACAATAATACAAGATAAAATCGGGTAAAATCATGAACATTTTGAGAACCTCTAGAATAATACATGTAATAGTATTATAATACTTTATAACTATATGGTAGTTTACGGGCGTTCGGCAAATAGCACTCAGCTTTGTAAAAACGACCGATGGCAGCGGGGCATCAGACCCTAGACGATAAGGAATGTCGTGCTGGAATGCAGCCCATAAAACCACGCCCAGGTCTCCATTCTTTGAAATAACAATGATTTCAAACACAATGTACGCATCATTACAGGTATTATCAGTTTTCACACTTGGTCGTCCAGCTGTGTCCAAATGTGTAAAACGCATTACGATAGAATATGGGGTTCCAAAGCTTACGCGTGAATACAAAATCTGTATCAGATACATCCTCAAAATATACACCTATATAAAAGAACAGAATTCTAATGTACCTATAGGAACAATATATTTATTTTTTTTTTTTGTTAGTTCGATAAAATACCTATTTATGAACGACCAAATAATACCGCCTTTACAAGATTAAACGATTGCTACCCGGGGAAACTACCCATTTTTCCATTATCTCTAACAAAGGCACTGCTGTATGTCACCTCTCGCTATGATTTTTATTTTAATGATTTAAAAATGCGCAATATTTTTCTGCGTTAACACTAGCAATTTGTTCTTTTTCCTACGTAAAAAAGTTCTTCAGATAACCTTTTAGTTGTTGATATAATTTTGTTTCACATTAGACCTTTAAAGGAATATATTTTTATTAAGACGTTACCAACCTCATAATAATAAATAATGGGGTATTGGATTTTCATTTAAATATGGTAAGATATCATTCATAACGATGGAATAGTCATGAGGAGGATGATTTATTTTTAATATAAAATATGTGCAAGATAAGAATCGTCGTTGAACACGTTCTAGTTGCCAGGAGTCATTTACAGTAAAAGAGTACCATAGACAGATGCAAACTCTAATATTACCTAACCTAACGGACCAATGAGCAATACATAGTTTTCAATGAATTTGTTGTCGATGAGTTATTAGGATTTTTATTTTTAATTATAGTGTTTGTATTATATCTAACTATACTGATAACATTTTAACAATGCTGAGGTTTTTAATATGTTTATTATTATTTATTTATTTATTTTATTAATAAAAGACACATTAAGTTGTATCATCTTTTTGCGGAATATGTCTCACTAATTTAACAACAAACAAAATAATAATTAAAACATATGTTTTATTATTCATATAATAATACAAAATTTAAATATATATTATATACCTACTTTTTTTAGGCGTTTACATGACATAAGTAATGTCCCATTAAACCTTTTACCTAAACTACAAATTTTATAAATATGAAAATTATTTAAAAATTTGAAAAAGGGGGTGTTCCGTTTTAGTGCCCCTCCATTTTGTTTTTAGGATACCACTGGAAGTTCTTGTGCGCAAACATCGAGACTTGGTGCAAATTTCTGCACAAACGATACACAAACGTTTGGCTTGGTCAGAAGTTCAAATTTTGAAAGGGGGGGGGGGGCTTTGAAATGGACCTTTTTGATTTTCAGTTCGCACTAACCATTAACTAACGTAATAGTACACATGAGACAACATTTTTAGCGCAGTAATCAATTATTGTAGTTTTAGATAAAAGGATATTTTTTAATAATTCATTTTTAAATCAACCGTTTTTAGTTGTATTTGTAAATAATATGTTAGAAGTACAATAAAACATTTTTGTCGATTTTATCATTTTTTTTTTAATGAAAAATATTGATACCTCGCCCAAAGAACCTTACCTTAGGAGTTTGGACCAACATTTACGATAAAAAATGCACACCATTATGTGAAACTATTATAAAAATATAAATTATATTAAACTATTGGTCCCAAATAAACATGGATTGAATGGAAAAACCTAATTTAAGATATTATAATATAGAATTATATTTAGTTTTTATTCCGTAAAATAGAATAATTATAATAAACTTAACCATACCTAACCTAAAACAATTTACTACTACATTTTTTCATGGATTTTAATTAATCATTTTAATATTTAGAGTTGTCAGTAGTCAGTACCTATTTAAAGTCATCTGCTAAGCAAAACGTACTAAAAAATCTGATAACAATAAAACTGAAAGATGCAAAAAGAAAGATGACTAAGTTATTGACCAAGCACATTAACAGTTAGGTTCTTGAATTGATAGGAGACAGCGAGACATTGCAATTCATAGTTATAAATCTATTGAAGAAAGTATCTGCCCGGTTTGTCTTCCCGAAAATGAACTGATCCTATTGATTTTGAAGATATACACCACTTATAGATGTACAAAATATAAATTTAAATGAATGTGAAGACACTATATTATACGTATGAGTGTATGATGTGAATGCTACACATTTTGGTAATGATATTAAACTTATGTCCGTATTCAGTGACACATAAGTCAAAGTTTACTATGTGACACATAAGTTGACTATGCAAGCGGGCATTACCTTAAACGTTAGTCCCCAAACAGCATAATCAATTTACAAACAGGGTCCGATCCGTTTTCTATACTTGTTAAAAATATGAAATATTACTTATTACTACTTGATGTTCAAAATAATCGTAAAGAGTAAGTTATAACTTATAAGTTACATATAATGTATATATTAAATATTTAAATATTAAAATTAAACAAGTTTAACATTTAGAGTCATAAGATATTTGAATCCTCGTATTATAGCATTTACAAAAAATATTGTACACACCTACATACATAAACTGTCTAGAAAACGCCCTGCCATTAAAATTCCATTCCTGGAATGTAAGTTGTACATCAATATTTAAAAGGTTTTTAACGATTTAACCTAACTGTACAGGTAATTATAGCCATTAGTTTAACATTTAGAGTCATTAGATATTTGAATCCTCGTATTATAGCATTTACAAAAAATATTGTACACACCTGCATACATAAACTGTCTAGAAAACGCCCTGTCATTAAAATTCCATTCCTGGAATGTAAGTTGTACATCAATATCTAAAAGGTTTTTAACGATTTAACCTAACTGTACAGGTAATTATAGGCAATAAGTCTATAACGATAATATTTTAGACATTCTTCCGGACACAGCTAATATCAATACCAATGTCTATTGATAAACAAATAATACCTATTCGCTTT
>JANEHU010001768.1:0-35065 GCA_027563435.1 Nasonovia ribisnigri
TTTTTTTAAATGCCCTGGCTGGGGCTTTATTATTTAAACGACCCAAAGGTCTTTATAAATATGTTTGACAATTATACATATTTTACATACTAGATACAAAATATATATATTACACGTTGATGGAGACACTTCCAACGAAGTGGCCCCTGCCTTAATTTAAAATCTTAAACTAAGTCGTATGGTTTCAGACGCTTAAGACGTCTGATATCCTTGGAGTTATCTAATAATTGAATGGCTAGTGGATTGACATGGTGATCTAGCCTCGTCTCGTGCTTGCGAGCAAACCTTTGGATTTCGTCTGCTACTGTAGGCAGCATCATATCACGATGAATTGCGTTGTTTCTTTCGAACCGGTAGGCTGCAGTGATGGTCCGAAGAGCGATGTTTTGACAGCGTTGTATTACATCGATGTTAGACTTACTGGCACAACCCCACAGTTGAATGCCATAAATCCAGATCGGTTTTATAATTGCTACGTACAGTAGACGTTTGTTTCGATGGTTAACTCGGAGCGGGGTCCGACTAACCAATAAAGTTTTCGCATTTTTTCTTTAATTTGAATTTTTTTCTGATAGACGTGGTGTTTCCAGTTTAGACGAGAGTCGAGGTGCATTCCAAGATATTTTGCTGAATCTTTTTGTGGGATTGGTGATTGATTCAGTACTATTTGGATATTTTCGGTTTTACGTAACGTATAGTTAACATGCACCGATTTATCGCCATTGATCTTAATTTTCCAACGTCTTGTCCAGGCAAAGATACTGTTAATTGACTTCTGTAAGTTATCAGTTGCAGTGAGCTGATTATTACGTGTTGATAAAATTGCCGTATCGTCGGCAAACAGAGCTAATGTTGTGTTGTCATCGTTTGGTATATCAGCCGTATAGAGTAAGTACAATATAGGTCCTAGAACACTACCTTGCGGTACTCCAGCTGATATGTCTTTCCATTCGGTTATTGCTTCTTCGTGTATGACTCGAAATTGACGGTCGGTCAAGTATGATTCAAGAAGTGCACACCAAGTATGTGGTAGCTGATCACGCAGTTTGATGAGGAATCCTTTGTGCCAGACTTTGTCAAAAGCCTGGGCTACGTCAAGGAATACTCCACAGCAGTACTTTTTTTCTTCAAGAGCTTTACTAATCACATTAGTTACTCGATGTACTTGATCGATTGTTGAATGTTTGTTGCGAAATCCAAACTGATGTTCTGGTATAAGATTTTTTCTCTCTATAATCGGTTTTAGGCGTTTAAGCAGAAGTTTCTCTAAAAGTTTAGATAAACTTGGAAGGAGTGATATCGGTCGGTATGATGTGACATTTTCAGGCGGTTTTTCTGGTTTGAGCAACATGATCACTTGTGCTCGTTTCCATTGTTCTGGAATGTATTCCATGCGCAAAATAGCGTTGTATATGTGTGTAAGATGAATTATAGCCTTCCTTGGAAGTTCTTTCAGCATTTTTGGACTAATTTCATCATAGCCTGGTGATTTTTTTGGGTTTAAGTTGTTATCTATTTCTTTAGCAACTTCCAACGGCGAGAAATGTTTGATTTTTTCACGTGTTGCATTAAGTGGTTGGCAATGCAAAATGTCGAGCTCAGAGTCAATTGTGTTTGGCATAAATACATGTTCAAGATGCCGAGCGTATATTTCGGCTTTTTCTTGTTCGCTGCGTGCCCAGGTGCCGTCTTCCTTACGGAGAGGTGGTATCTGAACACGAGGCCTCTTCATGTGTCTTGTTGCTTTCCATAACGAATATTCAGTATTATCCGTCGCAGTGAGACTACTCAAGTATGTTTTAAACGTTTCATTTTTCATTTCTTTGATTTTGTCATGAAGAATTTTGCTAACACGGTTCCATTCTGTTTTATCCGTTGGGTTCCGTGTACTATGCCATGTTCGTCTCGCTCGACGTTTTTGTTGAACTAGTTTTCTTATTTCTAGTGGGTAGGTCAACTCGAAATTACCATTAATAGCTACCGGAGTTGCTATTTCCGCAGCACTAACAATCTCGTCGGTTATTTTTTTAACTGCAATATTAATGTCTGCTATTGTTTTTAGTCGAGTTGAAAGTATTATGTTTTCTTCGAGCGTATTTCTGAATAAGTCCCAATTTGTTTCTTTGTTTGTTTTAGACATTTTTTTTTGTTTCATTATCACTTCTGAGCTTAGTGAGAGAAGCACAGGAATGTGATCCGATGTCAGTTCTATTAGTCCTTCAACTTCCGTATAGTTTGATGAAATACCTTTCATTACGTAGAAATCAATAAGATCAGGTAGTTTATTTGGGTCAGTAGGCCAATATGTCGGTTTTCTAGTTGAAATAAATTGTGCTTTAATTGTATTTGCTGATTTGAACAATTCCCGCCCTTTGGTGGTAATCAATCTCGATCCCCAAAAGGTGTGTTTGGCATTATAATCTCCTCCAGCAATGAATCTGCTACCGAGTGTCTTGAAAAATTCAATAAATTTGTTGTCATCTACTTTATGTCTTGGTGGACAATATATAGCAGAGATGGTTAAATCGTTGTTGCCGTCATTAATATGGACACTAGTTGCCTGTAAATGTTCTTGAGGATGTTTATCAAGTTCATAATGTTTGATTGATTCTTTTATTATTACTGCAGTTCCTCCATGAGCGCGATTGCTTGGATGTTCTGTTGTATATATTCGATAGCCATGTAATTTTAGAGTGGTCCAGGTTGTGAAGTGGGTTTCTGAAATTAAAGCTATGTCAATTTTTTCGTTGTTCATAAGATGTTCAAGTTCTTGTTTACGTTGTACAAGGCCGTTAGCGTTCCATGTTATGATTCGAAGCGTTCTACTCATTTCTTCTTCTTTTGTGCTTTGGTTTTGGGCTGGCTATTTTCAAGCCTGTCCAACCTCTCATTTAATTTTGTTAATGCTGTCATAACGTCAGATAGTGACGGTACATTTTTTTTTTGTTGTGTATGGGTTTGAGTCAGCGGACCCTTTCGGTTTTCATTCGAAGAACTAGCTATCTGCGCAAAAGAAACTTCATGAGTGACTGGCTTCGCAGGATTTTGTTGGATTCTTTGTACTGCTGTAGTTTTTTTAGGATGAGCTTTTTCTATTGCATTTTTATAAATGATGCATCCTTTCCAATTTGCGGTATGTCCTTCACCACAGTTAGCGCATTTCGCCTTTGATTTCTTAGACTTGGGGCAATTTAGTGAAGTGTGTCCTTCACCGCATTTTACACACTTTGGTGTTTTGAAACAGTAGTTTTGAGTGTGACCAAACACTTGGCAATTTTTGCATTGTGGTAGTTCTTTTTTTTTCTTGGAGGTTCCACTTTTATTATATGATAGCACAAATTTTTAATATCATAAATGTCTTTGTTGTTTGCTTGTGGCTCCAAATCCACGAAGAATAATGGAAGCCTTAAAATAGTTCGATCACTAAACTTGTTGTTAGGGTCGACTTTTTTTTTAATTTGAATGTTTAATCAAACAGTTATGAATTAATTATTTTTGGTCAAGTAAATTTTTTAGATGTGACTTATTCTGTATAATATTCAATATTGTTCATGCTCTAGTTCTCACTACAGAATTTTTACTTCAAATTTTAGATATTTTTAAAATTTATGAATTTAAATAAATTGAGGAAAGAATTTACTGTTTCTATATGAATAATTAGTTTGCATGAACATTTTTCCCAAATTTTCAACTGGTATATAAATATATTATGTAGCTTAAATTTTTACTAATATGAGTAATATTATTACCAAATGAGTACTGATGGTAAAAGATAGAACTAATTTATCATGTTAGTACTATGATCATGATGATTATTTTATAGTCTTCAAAGACAACTATAAACCCAGACTAAATGCAAGTAATCTGTACGCCTGTTTCATAAAATCGGTATAAATAATAAAATTCATCCACTTTTTATACATAGCTAGCATAATAACTATGCATATTGTTATGACGTAAGATTCAGGTTTAAGTAGGTATATATAATTATATAAGAGTACCTATATGACAGAGGCACAGAGGTCATACTGTCATAGGAAGATACAGCGTCTTATTGTCTGTGTCACTTAAGTAACACATTGAAAATTGATTCTGAACAAAGCTCAAGACTCGATTATAACTATAATTAATAAAATTTGTAACGTCATAGGTATACTGAATAAAAATAATAAATTATAATTTTACTATCAAAAATGTAATGTCAATTAAAAGTTAAATGTTTACAGTTATTTAAACTCTTAAATCCAAAACTACAAATTTCACTGTAAGAAAAAAGGAACAAGCGTATTATGCCCGTGATATAAATCAATATAATATTTTAAAAAGAACGACACAATAATTTGATAGGAATACCAAGGCCACCAAGATGAAATATAAAAAAAACCATGATTATGAATATAGCTAGACTTGGGTATTGTTGTGTGTTATGTTTTCGATTTTTCGAGATTGAAACAATAAAAAAAACCGATTAGTGTATAATATGTGATTATCAGTTGTATAGAAAATATTACTATGTAATAATTAATAATATATTATTATGTAATTTGGAATAGATATTTTAGACGATCATAATATCGTGAATGATTTTCGAATTTGCCACGTTTATTGGACATACCAAAGACGACTGACAACGCGTTCTTGGAAAACTTAATCAGTGAAATCATGGAGGAAGCGATTTAATGCTGCGCCATTCGTACATTCCATGCTCCGCGCCGGTGGACTGGCGCATCCCCACTCCAAAGCCTGTTCCCCCCGGAATCGATGATGTTTTGTTATTCTTCGAGAACACGGACAAGATGGCCGATTAAGTCAAACGAGAGTTTTTTTAACGTTTTCATGTCGATTACTCGTCGCTGTGCGCGTTTTAAATTAAATGTTATACGAAATATCCGAGTGTACATCGCCGGCGATCAAGTGTTCACATCGACAAAGGCCGAGGCCGCCGCAATCGGATTTCCTGTGCTCAATAAACCGACACGTTCGTAATGTTTACGTTCCAGGTACATGTACAAATTGAATTATTTACTTGAAATTTACTCGAATGTTCGTGGGTTTCCAGTATGTAGTTGGTTTGAAAAAACTGTCCAACGTCAAGACACGTCCGTCAGTATTTGCTTGGAACTCGGTGGTCCCCCGGCACCGGTGTTTGCGATGCAATTTTTCATCTGACGAACACTGAAATGGCGGTATTTTCATTTTAACACTAAATTCACCTTTGCTTATCATTTGTTTGCCGGTTTACGCCATCTCCCAAACATTGTTTATCCGTCCACTTAAGTTGTCCACTCGCGTTTAACGATCCGTCAGGGTTTAATAGGCCAGTGGCCACCAACAATATTCAACCTATGAGCCTCACTGTTTTGGTCCTAACACCATCAATTAGTAAAAGCGAACACGATACTGTAGGCTTTTCGTGTGATGAAAAGTATTTTAGAACTCGTTTTTATAGCGTTTCAGTATGTATATGGTTTGCAACTAATTTTTAGTTTGAATTTATTTACATTAAAAAAAAAAGGAATTGAAATTGACACTAAAAAAGTTTTTGCTTATTCGTGATAATGCTGTGTAAATAACTTTCAAGTAATCCATCTGTTTTGGTAAAACATTTATTTTTTTAAATCAGTATTTGAATTGGTACAATTTTTAGTCTTACTGCCTTTTATCATTAAAATACTAGGTTTTAATTTATCACATGCATTTTACCCATTTCATTATTTGGATTTCTTTTGAGTTTTGTCTAAATAGGTATTTATTTTATAATACACATGCGTTTTTCGCATGGTAACTTATAAGTGATCCATTTTTTTTCTTACTCACATATCTAGACTTTGTTAGCTGTATACATAAATATAATTTAGTTATTGATAGTTATTTCCCAGTCACTTCATATTTTAATTGATTAAAATAAAAAATACTGTCATGTAGGTAGATACTGCCACTATAAGTACCAAGGAAGTAGTGTAATTATAACTTTATATTCTTGTCTAGTGAAATCATTTTTCCTATATTGGCTCTTGAAATTATTTAAAGTTAAAGTTTAATGTTTTATTTTAGAGTGTCATAAAACTTAGTTTAGCATGTTAACTTTATAAATAATATAACTACTATAATTCTTAATAAAAAAAAAAAAATGCTTTATTTTTATCATTCATGTTAAAATATTAAACCACCTTTCTCGACTTTAAACAAGTCCTATGAATTAATTTTGGAATGTTTATAAAACTATATTGAGAGTTAATATTAAAATGCATGTAGGTACTTTGTTCTTCTTTAGAGTTAAATTATTTATACCTACCTATAAATTGAAGTAGGTAGGAAGTTAGTATTAAACATTTTTATATCAGTATTGATTTTTTTTTATACAAAAATTGACAATATTATTTTCAATTTACTCAATGTATCTAATATTATTTGGAAAATAGTATAATAAAATTGTCAAGTGATAAAAAAAAGTTACCATGTATGTCATTGTTATTGATAACATTAGGTCTACTTTATTTTTCAAGTTATTTTAACATTTGTGTCCTGTATCCAACTGATTAAACTAATTTAATACAATTTTAGATAGTTATTTATACAAATATGTTAAGGTGTTTATATTCAGTGAAATTTAACAGCGTTCGAGGCAGTTTATAAATTATTAATTAGGTTCATGAAACCTTATCCATAGGTCACATTAATATTATTATTTTTCTACATGGACTTTTAATATAGCCTATTTATCAGTTTAAGTCTAGTCTAACATGTTACTGAATCATTGCGTACGTTTTCTATGAATTCCAAATTTTTGAGGTTATTTTTATTAGTTTATAGTGCTTTCTGGACAGTATTCGATCACGGTAATAGTAATATCAATATGAATACTCTGTAGGTATACAAATGTCATCAAATAACTAACGTGCAATAGGCATTTCGGTTTCCCGCCAAAATTAAGTGTAATTTGATACATTTTTTTTAACATCCTTTGAAACCGATCGTCTCAGCAAGGAACTTTTTCTTTGTAAATATAATATTTCTTTCGCAATATATCAGGTATATGATATCGGTGGCCTATACCGGCCGCACGATGATTGCCAAGCATATTTCGCATACCAACCGACCTACTCACGATGTAGCGTAGACAAATTGGAATGGAAATAGTTGCAAGCGATCTTAGATTACGGAGGAAAAGCGTGGACGTGTAACCTCGCTAAAAGAATTCAAAAGAAACATCAATCCGATGTTGTAGTCGAATTTTTTTTTTCAACGACCATTTTCCATTTTTGTCGGAGAAAAATCGTTGCACGTGGCGAGAGACGTAGAAACGATGTCTCGCGCATCGCAGGCACGGATTTCGAAGTTTTTTAACGCCGCAAACTTACTATTCCGCAAATGAAAATAATAACAATAACAATCACAATCGGCCATGATACTATGATAGTAGCCCGTGACAAGCTGTTATATCTTATTATACGACCGTAGCTGTAGCGGTGGTGGGGTGGTGGTGCGGTGCCGTCGTATCGCGCGAGTCCCGCGGAACTCGGGAGCGCGCTCGCACACCACAGGCGCGTGTGTTGTCGTTCGTCGGTGCGGCCCACTGTCGTCCCCCCGATAGGCGATAATCCACGGTAGGCCGTCGGCGGATTCCGTTGCGTCTGCGGGTGGGGGGTAGCCGCGCTAGGCTAACCCTACCCACCGGCGCGCGTAAAAATACTGCATTTGGTGCGTGTGGGCGCGCGCTCTTTCGATACACCACCGCAACGACAGCGACGATGATAATAATAATGCCAATGCGCGAATGTGATACACGACGACGTCGGCCCGGTCGGCTGATCCCCGGGTGTAGACGAACGCGCACGCGCGTTGGTGTTGTACATATTGCAGTGCTGCACCGACGACGTGTGTATCGTGTTCTCGATGCCAAAATTGCCCGGTCGCCAGCGTTACGAGTTGTACGACTTACGATTTCGTAATTCGGTGTAAAAGACTGTGATTAGACCGCCTAGGTTAGGTTAGATCGTCGTGATCGAGGTTTATCAAAGCCGATAACTATTACGTCTATAATATTTTAAAACTGATGAAATTCCATTGAATTTATCAATACCTAAAGAATTATTGGGATGTTTGGTGGTGTTACATTTAAATGCAATTATATCGTAGTATTTGACTGTGAAAGAATAACCTGTTTAAAAAAATCGATCAGGCGCCGGGACTGAAAATTCACAGATTTTGTTTTTATTAATTATAAATTGATTATAATTTTTATGTTTCATAATACACTGACCCATTTAGCTGCTGAATGTATATTAATTTTATTTTATTTTAGTCCAACAGCGGGCACGGAATGCTTTGGTCGTCGCGGTTTCTTATTGTCGTATACTCGTATTATATTATTATAAATTATAATAATACCAGTCGCGCCGTGCCGCCGATTCGTTGTCAGATGCGCACGCGTGCCGCCGCCGCCGGCCGGCCTCCATTCCCCCGAGCACCCCATCAAGGGCCCCATCCGAGTTAAACCTAACCGCTGCGGCCTTGCCATAGTATAGCAGTGGCAACTCAACGCCGCCGAGACGCGTTCTCGCTCTCCCTTTCCACCTCTCCGCCCTATCCATACCCGTCATCAGCGTGTGTTGTCAATAATAATAATAATAATAATATAAATAATACAATTATTATGACCATTGCATTGCGTTTTGACAGAAAAATAATTGATGCCCCGCTTAAAATAAAAATTTATAGATAGGTATATTCATTATTTCGATTTGATGGTATCAAAAACACGACTACTACTTTTATCGTAGTCATATTTTTACTGGCGTTATATTATTATCAACTAATAATCGAGTTTGGTGCATACTATTATAGTCTTAGTCCTTAGAGGATTTTTAATAGTTTCCTTATTTTTTCTAATTCGACCGTTGAATTACGCTTTCTCTATTACTCACTCACTCCCTCTCTTTTCATCATTCAATTTTGCCAATCCTCTCGAATAATATTAAATCTTTCTATTTTAAGAAAAATATCTGTACAAATATTTAAAAATAACAAAAATCTTCTTTATTACGGGAATCAACATCATTTACAATAATATGTTGACTAGATTGGACAACATAATTTTTTGTCTTAGGTATAATCGGTTTTTAATTTCCCGCCAAAATTATTTTTTGACGAATCCTGCCATGTTTATGTTTTATCGACAATTTTGTAGTAGGTTACTAGTCAAAAATTAACTTTAGTTAATCACAAGTTACGTATGCCCTACATAAAAAATATTTGAAAACTGTTATCTTTTGAATCAATTTAATGTAATAAATAATAATATCATAAATTAGTATTAGTTCACTCTTTAAACTATTGATTAAATAACTGTTTACTATACACATTACATACTAATTAATTTTATGAGATTCAAAATATTATTTAAGAATTTCAAACTGCACATGTTTTGACTTTTAATAAATTAAATCACAAATGATACTTGACGTTAAACAACAATAAGCACTATCTTTAATTTGAAACTGTTTTCAGTAAAAATCTTTTTTCATAAATTTAAATATTTTTAAAAATTATGAATTATAAATAAATTGTATTTTTGTATTTTTAAATGGCAACGATTGTATTTTCCTTTGTAATGATTAGCTTACAGAGTTAAAAAAAAGCTTAGGGTTGTGTTTAAAATACTTTTTGATAGTGCTCATATGTATAAAACTACATATATTTTTGAACAAAAAATAAGTTTACAGTGTATTTTATTAAAAGTTATTTTTCTGAAATTATATTATTCTTAATAGTTATTTTTATTGTAATAGACTCAATAAAATATAAAATCATAAATAATTATAAATATATTTATTTATCACTGTTCTCTACCTATAAGTTAATTACCTACTGTTTGAGAATAAAGATAATAGGTAACATAAAATAACTATTGTCTACCTTAGGTTAATTTGATAACTTCTAAACGACAATCTACAGTTAATTCAACATTAAAAGTTGTATGCGATTCCTTACTTTTTTATGAAATATATTTAATGAAGATTTTAATTTTTAGGATAGAGCTAAAGTGAGTTGGTGATGGAATCGGATGGTAACGTCAGGACACCGGGAAGCGCTGCTTACTTTCTTGTAGGTTCGAGTCGCGTGCCATGTGGTCCAGCTGTTTCTGGCCAGTTGACCATTCCTGTCGGACGTCCTATGTCCAATCAGGATGTATCAGGACCCAGTCTCATCGTTCAGATGACACCATCCCGCAGTCAAACACAAGATCACCATGCACGCGCCACCGTGGTGCGCACCACAAATCAACCAGTCACCATGCACCGTTTCCCTTTGCAGCTCAATCATGCCAGCGCCAATCATATACTATCACCCAATCAACACTTCAAACAAATACCAGTTTATCAGGTAACGATTAAAACTGTTGATCTCTTTTACACAATTTTATTATTTCAGTTTATTTATTTATTTATTTATTAATTATTAATAGAGAAATGCCAGTTCCATTCAGATGGAATCAGTTCGAAAAAACGTTTTTGTTTCAACTCAAGTTGCCTCACCTCAACTACCTTACAACCGGGTAGGCATAACACCTCATATGTTAATGACATATATGCCACAACGTAATCGTCAATCAAATAACCAACGATCCCGTGCTGTGCCAGCAAACCGGCCAAAGTATGTTTGCATAAAATACAAATTGTTATATATCCTTTTTCAAATAATTATTAGATTTATTTTAATATTATACATTTTCTTGTTAGTCCTATGTTAAGACGAGATCATTGCCCTAGTGATGATGAATTATTGGAAGTAACTGAACATAGACCTGTATATGACGCAAAAAAACCTGCAGAGGTTGGTAATTTGTCATCTTTTAATTAAGATATTATACTAAATTCAAAATAAAACTAATATATGAACATTGATTATTTGATTGTTATTTTCAGTTAATTAAAGTGGAACACAACTATTGCATTGTTCCAAAAGTGTCACCTCAACGAACAAACCAAATTAATGGTTTGACATCAACAATAAATGTTACATCTGGTCAATCTTGTATAGTATCACCTACAGTTTCACAGATACAGCCACAAGCTCAATATAATGTTGTAAATAATAATAATAAAGGTAAATTAAAATATTTAAAAAGCTCTATCAAAAAAATAATAAAAGTTAATTATAATTGATCCTTATTTAATATCTATTCATTTTAATTTAGTTATCCAAAAGTCAGTAAGTATTCCAAATAATGTGCCAATACCAACCTCTGAATCCTTACAATCATTGCAATCATTGCAATCAGTGCAATCAGTGCAATCAGTACAATCATTGGCAAATCATGAACCACAAGTTCAAGTGGAAAGTGAATTAAGCGCTAGTGATCATGATCTCGATGGCCAAGGTGAAGAAACTGATACTGCACCGGAGGCTGTTGCCGAAGGCAAAGATAATATTAAGTCAGAAGAACCTGCCGTAACAAGATGTATTTGGTAAGTTTTTAAACCTCCAGAATATTCTTTTAGTGAATAAGATTACATAGTCTGAGAGTACTTCTAAATTTTCATATGGTGAATTAAAATTTCTTTTACTAATACAAAGACTAAGTTAGTTATCTCTTAAACAGTGGAAAATTTGTCTAGAACTTGAGGTTTTTGCTTTTTATAAATTATATTTGCAACATTCAATAATATTGCTAAATGAACACTTAAATAATAATGGATTTATTATTAACTACATTACCACGCAGTAAAAACATTATTGAACATACTTTGCTATGAATGAATTTCTCCTAGAGATAAGCTGTGTTTACTGTTTCATATTTAATTTCTTATCCAAAATAATATGTTGCACCAATTTTATCATTATTGCATTTACGATTTACTACCATGTGTTACTATTTTATTAAAAATAATACTTACTATTATTTTAGATTAGAATTTTGCATCAAAAGTGTATGGAATAATTTAAATATTTTTTTTACGTAATATTCTGGATTTTGTCAATTTTAGATATTGAAATTCGTGATTATAACTTACTGTTCTAGTCATTAACTTATGTTTATTAACACTTTGATTGTCATGTGACTAAATTAATATGGTTTTAAATTATTAACTTTTTTATGGTATTACAATAATTTATTAAAAATTGTGCAGTGGAATATCAAAAACAATAAGCATATTATTTTTATTTTTTCAAATAAAATAGTTCAGTGGATTCTACCTAATGTGGGCACTGATTAAAATAGGCATCCCCATAATATGAGTAAAATGGTCTGGTCTTAAATCCAATGCATACTAATAAGCTAATTTCGGTTTATATAGCTAACTGTTTAATGTAGGCAAATGAGTTTGTCCCAATGTGTCCACATTAAGTGGAATACACTGATTATACAAATTAAGTGTTGTCTTTGTCTTACATGTGCGTAACTTTCAGTACTACTCATTAAGCTTGGTTAGTTTTAGTATTAAAATATTTTTGCCTTTTATCTATTATTAAATTTAAAGTGAACAACATTGTATGTGGTTTTTTGGAGGTGTTTTCATATTTTAATTTTGAAGAAAATTATGAGCATTTTTCAACTATAATTTTTAACACATTTATAACTAACTGTATTGTTAAAGTATCAAAAAACAACTAAAAATGTTACCTACCTTAGGTATGGTTATAATATGTAAATACACTAATATTAAAACTAACAAAGGTTAGACATAATTATTAAAGATAAAGTTGGTATGTAAAACCTGTAAAACAGTGACAGCACATGGAGGGAGCTACCACCTTAATTCAATGTTGCTGTTTAATTTGTTTAACATTTTGTCTTTTATTTTATTTATATTTTAGTGAAATGGAGCATGATGATGGTTTTATGATAAGCTGTGACAAATGCTTGTGAGTATTTTTGATTGCGTGTGTGTGTGTAATTTTAATTGATTAAAATTAAATTAAATATGATTATATAGAGTTTGGCAACATGTTGACTGTGTATTGGAGAGTAGAAATAATCTGCCTGAAGAATATTTATGTGAACGTTGTTCACCAAGACCTTTTAATAAAGAAGCAGCAGCGGCTCTACAACAAATGAAATTGGCTAAAAGAATAGCTATGGCTTCAGCATCACATTTACGGCATTCAAGTGACTCTGATCTCTCTTCTGAACTAGGTAAATCAATTTTAAATATTTGAATATTAAATAAGATTTATGCCTTATTGAATTAAAGTTAATAGACTATTATTTAAACAAATATACAGAATGTAACAGAAAGACTTGACAAATTAAATAACTTTTGTTTTCATCAATATTTAAGCATTTTTTTAAACAATAATTTATAGGTGCTTGCGCAATAGTAAAGTATAATATTTTTTTGGTACTCATGTAGTATGCTACCCACCAAAAAAAAACTGCAGCTAGGAACCTACCGGAAAATATTGCATACCTACTCTTTTATATTATGTTATATTTTTATTTAATTTTATTACATGAAAGTATTTGTTACTTAAGTTATTAAGATAAACAACATAATATTATAACGGTCATACAATACCACAATAGCTGTTATACATGTATTATAATACTGTTTAATGTCTGATAAATTAACGTTCAAATATCTACATTATCTTTTATATATTAAAATATTTTATAGTCTGTGTTATGTCCTTCCACCTAGCTGAGTTAAGCAACAGGTTTGTTAGACTGCCGACTATAAGAGGAATAGTGGTGGTCCATTAAAATACAACCCGACAATTAATTTGAAATTTCTGGAACGACATAAGATCGTAAACACATCATAACAATAATATAATGTACTAAAATAATTGACAATTACGGTCAACAGCAATACATTAAATACATTTTAGTTAGTTAAATTGTTATTAATCAGTAGGGGTGGTAGTTGTGTAAAAATGATAATCACCTGTGTCCTTTAACTTTTATGTACGTTTTAGGTAGCTGGTAGCTAGGCTACTATACCAACAAAGTAGGTAGCATACTACACGAGTACCAATTTTTTTGATACCAAAAAATTGTATAAAAGTTTTAGACAAATTGTGATTGTGAAAACATTTACTGTCAAACATTTTTATTGGAGTTTATTAATTTGAAACATAATAACCTATTTTTTCAGAATTTCCTGACAAGTATATTTCTTAAACCATTTATTATCCTTATAGTTTTTATAATTGTTTCCATATATTTTACAAGTATCAATTTAAATTTTTTATTTGTCAGGTCTTTCTGTTACACCCTGTATAATGTAAAGATAAAATTCCATAAACAAATGTGTCCATACAGACATTAGATAATAAAACAACTGTTAGGTTGAGGAGTTGGTTGAAATTTGTTATTCAGCGTTCAAAAGTCACATTCCAAATCTTAATTATATTTATAAAAGTATTTACATACTGATAGTTTTGTAAAATTATTGTTTTATATAAAGTACTCTTGCGGGTAGATCATTTATTCCCATTTTCTATCAACCAATCTAGATACTAAAAATGGCAAGAACAGTTCATTATAGATTACCATAATATCTATAAACATTTTCTTCAGAGTTAGCAGAGGCATGTACATGAAATGTATGCGTGGCTCCTGAGAAAGTCTTATATGTATTATAGCTCGCCACTGAAATAGCTCACTTCCCACCCTTGCTGTACAATAATAATATGAATATTATACAATTCATCATAAAACAATGTGTATAAAGTAAAATATAGTAGGTAGTCTATTTTTATCATATAAAAACAGTACTTGTTTCTAGCAAATTTGTGTTCTTTTTATATTTTCTACATACTCAAATTTTTTTTTTTTTTATTGTTTTGCAGATATGCCAATAGAGCGTAGCAATATTCAAAATAAAAGAAAAAAGTATAAGAGTAGACAGAAAAATGCTCCTAAACGAAAGCCAAATGGTCTGCCATCATCTCAAATGAAACAACGGCGAAAAAGTGGTCCATCACCTGGCCCAAGGAAAAAAGGATCTATGACTCCTGAAAAGAAGGCATTGGCTGAAGAACGAAAAAAAATGTTAATTAAACGTAAAGAAATGCTATTGGAAAAAAAACGAGTGGCAGCTATGGACAAGAAAAAGAAAGTAATCCAAGAAAAGAAAATAATTCAAAAAAAAAAGGTAAACTATTTATTTAAATTTTAATAAACTAATGTATTTAAATAATTCATACATTTAAATCAATTATAGACAGTTGATTATTCTTCTGATGATGAGCCAAAAATATTTAAAGCTGACAAAACGAATAAACAGCACACTAAATCTAATATTGAACAACCTGTTGATCAGTTGCGAAACTGGATTGATAAATATGAAGAAGCAGTTACTAATCATTATTCTCAAGAATTGCGTGCTCGTTTATCAGCAATTAAACCAAATGGCAGCGTAACAACTGGTGAACTTCGTACCCCAGTAAAAATTCCCATAAGTAGGACAAAAATGTCCTTACTTCCTAGTGGGATAAAAGTGTGTATACTATATTAGTTTTATTTTCTAATATTTTATAAATCAAAGTATAGTTTTATGTTAATTTATGTATTTTTTTTACCAGATGTTAGTCAGTAGTTCTGTATTGACCAACAATCAGCCAATAGTTGAAGTTCGAGGAAAATTTACTTGGACTGGCTCATTGGCATACAAAGATCCAATACCCAATCGAACGGACCCTTATGTATTTTTTTATGTTGTTCGATTTTCTACGGACTGTGATATAGAGGTCTGTGTTGATTGCCGTACATATGGTAATGATGCACGTTTTGTTCGACGCTCATGTAAACCAAATGCAGAGGTAAAATTATACAATTTATTATTTAAACATTTTTTAATTATTTTTTTTTTTTTTAGCTTAAACATTATATTGAAAAAGGTTCTATTCATTTGTACATAGTGGCAAATCGATATATTGATAAAAATACTGAAATTACCATTAATCATCAGGCTGCAGTTCCATCTAAACGATGTAATTGTGGAGATCCATCAACATGTACAGCTTCTATAAGCCCAATACCTCCTTTAACAACACCTCCTATCCCTGTTGTACCAAAAAGTTCTTCTTCCTCACCAATGATAGATCCAACTATAAGTAATTCTTCAGATGATGAAAATAAACCTCAAAGAAACAAAAGAACTAGACAACAAAGAAATATGAAGAAACCAAATAAGAAAATTATGAAAAGAACTTTACCTAAGGTTGAAACACCACCTCCACCTCCTCCACCACCTTTACCCCCACAACTTCCATCCCCTCTCCCTCCTGTTAAAAGTAAAGAACCAAATGGACCTGGTAGGCCAAAAAGTCCTGTCAAAAAGGTGGAAACGAGTCCTGAGCCTGACCATAAATCCAACAACAATGATAATAAACTGGTGAAAAGATTAAACGAGATGGTAATATATTTTGTAATTTCTATAGGATTAAATATTTTTTAACCATTATTTTATTTTATAGTCAAGGGAAGAGAGAAAGATGGTAGCTATTATGAAAGCTTTTGAAAGAATGGAAAAAAAAGAAGCTCGAAAACAAGAATCGAGGTCACATAAAGATACAGATTCCTTCAATAATTCTTCACCTCATAATCTAAATAGAAACAGAGTTCGAAAAAGCGTTGTGAAGTAAGTACATTTTAGATTCTAAGTGAATGAGTGTACTATTTAACTATAATTTCAAGTAAAGAATTAGTAAAATATGTTTCATTTTATTATTATTTGAATTTTGAATCATCATTTACACATGTTTAGTTATAAAAGTATTATGTTTTCAAGTTTAATTATAATTATTGTATCGATTAAATAAATTATTTAAAATGTGTCGTGTACTCATGTATTTATTTGCTTTTATAGAAGAAAACAACGGCCATCTAATAAAAACAGTCGCTCTAAGTCAACAAGAACAAACAGACCACAACGTAGAGCAGCTGCAATTTCATCTCGTAACTATAACAGTTCATCAGATGAAGATGACAATAACAATGATGATGATGATGATGAGGAGGACAGGAAAGGTCGTTTATTGTCCAAAAAACGTGTTCAGAACCGTTGTAAATTCTCAGTACGCTTCCAACACAGGCCATCGCTGTCTTCTATTCCTCGGTCTATGTTACGGCGATCACCACATAGTAGTTTACTTAATACTCCCATTAAGATGGATAGTGAAGAAGCTAGTGGTAGTGAAGGAACTCCTCCAGCCCCGTTATCTAATACATGTATGTTAGTAGCTGCTGCAGTTGGACCACTTGCTCCAGGCTTCAAATTTCCTAATACAAAAAAAGTAACTTTCTATTATCAAACTATAGTTAGTTTTACTATTTACCTTAAATTATACATTATTTACCTATGATTATATTTTGTTAAGGATTTCGTTAACTCATGGGTGAAGTCTGAAGGAAACTCTCCAACTGGAAGTGAAGACTTCAAACTAGGTGAATCAGGTTGTGCAAAGAAAAGATGGCTGCAACAAGCTATTAGTGAACAAGGTAATAACAATATTAATCATTTTAATATTGTGTTTACAACATCATAATATTATCTAAACATATTTTATTAATTATGAATTTGAATCATTGTTATTCTATTTAGATTCAGTCGGAGGAATTAATAATGGTGATCAACAAGTAGGTCCATTGAAAAAACGAAGAATGGCACGAGAATCGATGTCTGATTGTCCGTCACCAACAGTTCCTGGTTCAGGACATATGAATTTTGCTGATGATGATGTTATTGAAGATGAAGAAGTAGAGCAAGCATCTCGTAATATTGCTTCTATTGACTCCAAATTAGCCATATTCGAGGTAAATAAAACATTTTTTTCAGTTTCAAAATTAAACATTTACTTATCTGATTTTTTTTTGTATTTAGAATAAGAGTATACCATTAATTGATTTGCAAAAGTCGTCTAACACAGTAGCCTTAGTTGAATCATTTTTGGGAGAATTTAAACCTGATGATGAAAGTGCAACAGAACCTGTTACACAAGACAAGTCTAATGTAAAAATAATGGTTGACATCAAAAATGAAGCAGTTGATGATCCTCAGCCAACCCAAGAAACTTTAATCAATAACATAAATAACTCAATATCTATAAAAAATGAAAATAAAGTTTTAAATGAAGTCACTGATCAACCAGATACTACTCATGTCTATCAACCAGTTCATAAACCTAATGAGTCTGAAAAAATATCTATGGAAGAATGTATTCGGCCTGTCGTAGAACAACCACCTTCTTCCCCACCCCCTTCACCTCCACCACCACCACCGCCACCACCACCGGTCAAGCGAAAGGTAAGAGATTGTCTTATAATTATAATAATGTCTAATAACGTTTATGAATTATACATTTAAAATTATGTATTCCAGCTTTCGTTATCTGAATACAGAAGGCGTAAAGAATCACAAGCAACTGTCACCAAGGAAAAGGATGTAGAATCTGGAGTCAGTGACACTCGACCATCGCCATCTGTATCTCCTAATACGACTCTTGCTGCTTATGAAGAGATTACTCAACAAGTTATAGCCAAATCACTTGAATTGGAATCAAAGTTGGCATTGCAATCTACTCCATCTCTATTTGAAACAACTATATCCAAAGAAGAACCAAAACAATGGGAAAACCTAAATGATAGGTTAAGGAGACAATTTGGAGTCAACATCACTGAAGACTTACCAAAAAGACATCCAAGATTATCACCTCCGCCTGAATTCATACCTACACCTATTGAGTCTTCACGATGTAAGAATTTTGAAATTAACTATACCTTTGAATTATAACTTTTTAAAAAAATTAATCGTCTACTTTTAATGTAAATTAATAAAAAAAAAGAAAAATGATTTAGGTCTTATTGAAATAATACACACGATTTCAAATAATAAAATCAATTACAAAAATTCTAAGCAAAGTGATTATTTGTTTTACAATATTGAATTTTCTCACCTCTTATAATTTTCAAGTTCACTTTAAAGTTAAAAATGTAGATATAATAAATTCTAATATGGTATATAAATTAAATCTTAAGAATAAAAAAAGGGATTCAATTGTTAAGGATTCTCTAATATGAAAACAAAAAATATAATAATTGTACCAATTATTTATTTCTTTTTAATAAAATGTTGATCATTTTATGGTCATTCAACGTAATTTATTATAATTATTCATCCAATTTCAGCATGTATTAAATTTTTTTTCCCCATCTCACTAACAATAATTCCATATATCATATATAAATATACAAATAAAAAATACATAGATAAATGTTATATTTATTAAAATTGCTTGTTTCAGATTCATATTACCATCGCTCAGATGAGCAACTCTATTCATGCGCGAAAGAGGATTTATTGTTACCATCGGCCGCTGTCCATGACAATGGTCCTCCAAAGCTTTTTAGTCCTCCATCACAAGCGTACTTTTCAACTATGTTTTTTAGACAACCACCGCCCCCGCCACCTCCACCGCCGCCCCCTGTATGATTTACTGTTGTATTTCACAACAAATGCAATACACATTACACACCAATAAATATTTATAATGTTATTGATTAAAAAAAATAATGAATTGATAATTTTTTATATCAACTCAACTAAAATTAATATATATTTTTTCTTCTAAAATGTAAATAAAATAAAACACCAAAGTAGTGTTTTTGTGTAAATAGGTTTATTTTTTTCCTTCCATTGTCTTTTTGTTGAAATTTCATTGATTTCTATTGAAATGAAACGGTACAATTAAGTTAAATACTTTTATAATTATTATTTATAATTTTATAAAAAAAATTGAAAATTATAAAAATTTTGTTACATATTAATATTAAATGATCAGATGCTTTAAAAAATGTAATATATTTTAATTATTAGAACGCTGTTTTACATTTTGAATAATATTGATTCAAATTATTGATAAGTGAATAAATCTAAAGAAATTTATAATATACATTTATTTCTTTTTTATGTTTGTATATTTAGTTATTCAATGACTTATGTTATTTAAAAAAATTTATTATGATTATTATGTATAAATACAGATATTTTTTGAATAAAAAATATATGAGTAAAAATTATAAATATGATGATAGATATATATTATTACTGTAAAATAAATTGTTTAGATTGTAAAGTTTAATATTTTTGTGCAAATTTTAATATTAATAAAAAAAAGCGTTTTGAAAAATTTAATTATGATATGTGCATCCAGATTCTGAGCGGAGCAATGAATGTATTGGTTTCAAAATTATTTTTTTAATTTTTGTGTCTATTTAAATCGTACATATTTCAAATAATATATTATTTTAGATATTTTTTGATTACCAATAAACAAAAAATTCATGAAATTGATGTAAGATTACGAATTACGTAATATTATTACGTGGTTCTTATATTAAAGTTTTAAATGAATTTTCGTTACTTTTGATGACAATTTCAGCAATTTTATTAGAATTATTTATAATTGATGCATTAAGAAGCCAATACTATAGCCAATTACAACTTTAATAGATGTATTTACCACTGCTGTATTAATTGGTACTTTCTTTTTGTCGACGATATCTAATTGAATTGTGTTTCAATGTTACACATTTTAAATTTAAAAAACCACGAGCATTGAAATCCTTTACGTGTTTCTTTAATAAATGCAGAGTTAATAAAAGAACAATCATATCCTTTTATATGATTTTCGTTTTTACTGGCCAAGATTTTTATTTGGATGACCTCATGAGTGGAGGTTCCCCAGAGGATCACTGCTACGCTTTGTACCAAGCACTAAATCAAATTTTTCATTCAGCTGGTTTTCCGTTGCGGAAGTGGTGTTCAAATTCAACCAGTCTAATGTCTCAAATCCCTGCGACGGAAAATGACCCGGCTTATTCATTGACACTAACCGACCATGTGCAAATAAATTAACGCCCTCGATCTATGTGGCAACCGAGCACCGACACATTCCATTTTGCATTGGGGGAATGGGTTCTTGCTGTCAAAATTACAAAGCGCTCATTACTATCGGAAATAGCCGAATTTACGATCCTGCTGGGTTTATTTCTCCCGTTTTGATCAAGGGAAAAATATTTATCCAGCAACTGTGGGTCTTGCAAGTAAATTGGGACATAATATTACCAGAAGACCTGCAAAAACGTTGGAATTCATTTTACGCTAAGTATTTGTCCAATATTGGTGCAAAATGTAACTCCATGGTTTTTGTGATGCCTCGTTAGAAGCATTTGGTGCATGCGTTTACGTGCGCTCTCAAAATAAAAATGAGTTGCCGAAAACATGCTTATACTTGTCCAAGTCCAGAGTCACGCCAATGCATCCAACAACCATTCCAAGGTTGGAGTTGTTTGGAGCTGTGCTGCTGGCAGAACTAATTGCAGATGTCAGAACAGAGCTCAAAAGACTAAGTGTAAACATCCATAAATCAGATATCTTTCTAAGGTCGGAATCCATAGCAGTAATATCTTGGATTAGCAGTAAGCAGCCATTAACCCTACTTAACTAATCGGGTGGCACAAATCTTGGATAGATCCAACAGGGAGCAGTGGTACCATGTTCCCACAGATTGCAACCCAGCTGACTTAATATCCCGTGGAATGACCGTGTCTAATCTGCATCAAAATTCAGTATGGTGGTGTGGTCCAAATTGGCTTTAATTTGAACGTAAGGTTAGCACAGTCATTGCCTACTGAGGAAGTGCCAGAGATCCGTCAGATTAAGCTCGTATTAGTGTACAGCTCATAATGAGAATGAAATGTTCAGCAAGTACTCCGAATGGCGACCGCTCATACGGGTCACTGAGTTCATTTTGCGTTCCCGTCACATCTTAGCAATCAAAGCTAAAAATAGACAGTTACGGCAGTCAGGACCATTGGTAGTAAGTGAGATCGAAGCGGCCACACAACTGTTGTTATGCCAAACTCAAGTTATTCCGTTCTAAGATGAACTAGGTGCACTAGGCAAGGGAAATTTAGTCTCATAAAAAGCAAATTAAAACTACTCAATCCTTTGTTAGATACCAAGAATCTGATCAGAGTTGGAGGACGATTGACAAATTTCTCATTAGCTGATGAATGATGATACAAAATTTCCCATTGTGCTGCCACCCGACAGCAAGGTTACGCGGCTATTATTTAAACATGAACACATACAACTATTGCACGCTGGTCCTCGGGCATTATTATCACATATGCAACTCAAGTATTGGCCATTAGAATAGAAATATAACGCGTACGACTGTTCACAAATGTATAACATGTTTTAGACATAGCCCCACAACAATTCAACTATTTATAGCTAATATTCCAAGAGAAAGAATAACGGTGGAAAGAGCATTTACACGAACAGGCAATGATTTTTGTGGGCCAATACACATAAAAAGTGGAATTCGAAAGGTCACCTCTATAAAATCTTATATAGCAGTGTTTGTTTGCTTAGTTACGAGAGCCGTGCACTTGGAGCTAGTCTCAAATCTATCATCTGAAGCTTTTCTGGTGACGTTGCATAGATTCATGGCACGTCAGGGCATGTGTTTACACAATTATAGTGACAATGGAATACATTTTGTCTGCGCAAACAAGGATTTGAATAAAATGTGCAAAAAATAGAAGGGAAAGTCAACCATTGAAGACACCTTAAGCAGTCAAAGCCTTCAATGGCATTTTATTTGTCCGGCAGCCCTTACCACGGAGCGATCTGGGAGGCTACGGTGAAGTCTGCGAAAAAACATTGGTCAAAAATATGTCATAGTAATATAGTATGCTTCTAAATTTTGAGGAAATAGCCACCCTACTTTGTCGCATTGAAATTGTTCTTAATTGCAGACCACTTACACCGCTATCTTTGGACCCCAGTGACCAAGAAGCTCTCACTCCTAATCATTTTTTAATTGGTGGATCAAGATTGCTTCTACCGCATCCTGATATAGCTGCGGTTCCAGCAAATTGATTACGAAGGGTTAAGCTAATAGAGGCATAAGCACAATTATTCTGGTCACGATGGGGCAAGGAGTACCTTCCACAACTGCAAAGACGTGGGAAGTGAATTAAACCATGTCGCAATATGACTGACATTATATTTATGACATTGCTGCCCTCCGTGAAGACAACATTCCCCCATTAAAATGGAAGTTGGTGCGCATAATACAAACCCACCTTGGGACTGACGGAACAGTATAGACTAGTGGAACCACCTTGAAACGTCCAGTCACCAAACTTGCTCTTCTACCTACAGCCGAGTATGAGCAAGACAGTGGAGCGCCTGTTGATCATTGATGGTTGCTTAGGTTAGTTTAGTTTATTCTTCGTGTATTGTCAACTCAGAAACATAATTTACAATTGCATCTATTTATTTTCTTCTTTAAGTATTAATTGTTTTGAAAGTGCATTCTTTCAAGGCGGGGAGAATGTTTGCGCTCGAACAAGTTGTAATCGTCCAACATTTTTAAAAGAAGATTTATGCTAAATTGTTTTGTGGTTGTTATATTGGTGGCAGTGGGGCTAGGCCGTATCAGCTACTGCTCGTTCATCACCGTCGAATTGTTGGTTAGGTTTATTCTTCTCGTCATGCCGTTAAAAAAGTATTTTTAGAAAATATAAAATAATTTGTTAAAAAAATGACTGCCTTCACTAAAAATTTAGAAAAACGTTTTTAAAAATAGAAAATTTTAGCAATAGCATTTAAAAAATTTGGAATGTCCCTACTTCCATCATTGTACTCCTTGCAAAGATGTTTTAATATATGTTTTCTTTTATTTTTCGATGGGGGTGCATGATTTCATCTGTTGCATTTTCATGCCGCATCTTAGTAATCAATGTCCAAATTGTTGGATGTTTGTAATTCACCTTAATTAATATTAAACAAATTATGTTGAATATTTTAATTGAATTTTAATACCTTATAATAAATAAGTATTAACTAAGTTGGAAAACCGATTATTCCCTCACATACATTGTTAGTCCGATCTCCGTTGTTTAATGTTGCGTCTCTTACATTCCAGACAAATGGTGGAAAATGAGATGTTTTTCGAAATTTCATACGTGTCTCCGATTGCCCATTCCCAAATCTTTTATACGACCCTACATATGTGCGGTCAAAATACTCTACCAAATCTGTACCTTATTCAAGCATGACACTTTTTAAATAATTTAAACCATTTAATATCATTTTATTGGTAAAAACGCCAGGCTGTCTAACATTCCACAAAAATGGGAAAACTCTTCATTTGACTTGTACAATTGTTCAAGACCTAACTGTTGTATTTTTCTGTGGGTAATTTGATACAGATGAAAAAAGCATCACTGGATTTGTACATCTTCTCCAATAACAATTTTTATAACATTGATTACTGCTTTTTCAAATTCCACGTTTATTATCTGTGGGTCCGGAAACAAATTTCTTTCGGCAAATTTATATGTGTTATGATTTGAAGCATTTCTTCGTAACTAGATTCTGTTTTATTTTTAAGTAAAATAAAAGCGGCAGTTATAAGAGCAGTATTTACTTTAACACGAATGACGTACTGTTGTTGAAATATTAGTGGAGCCATTGAAAAATGTTGGATGGGAATAATTGGATGGGAACAAATGGACCGATAGCTTGGCCAGCGCGTTCACCAGATTTGACACCACTTGATTTTTTTCTTTGGGGTCATTTAAAAACTGTAGTTTATGCTGACCCACCAATTAACCTTCAGCATTTAAAACAAAAATCACCGAAGCATGCTCAAAACTGACCAAGGAACAAATAACGGCAGCTTCTCAAGACGAAGTTAAGCGCCGCTTACAATCATGTTTACTTAACAACGGGGAAAACTTCGAACAATTTATAAGGTGATTTGTATTATTTGTAATAATATGTTAAAAAAATATTTAAATTAAATTTAAACTTAATTATAAAAATAAAATGTTTAACTTTATTTAAATAACCTCTAAACGCATGGATTCCATTTATCTTGCTTCCAACCAAAAATAATAATAAAAAGATAAAATACAGAACATTGCAAAATGTAACAAAAATCTTTTTTGTTTAAACTTAGGATTGCTGTAATTCAGTCAATTTTTGAGATAGGAAAAAAGTTTGTTTATCAAAGTTGCTTAAAAAAAATAGTTCTATCGAAACCCGGTGTTGAAAATAGGTGTTGCCATTTAAAAAAATGTAAGTTTTATTGCGCATGCGCACAATAAAAGAATTAAAAATTCGAAAATGATCACAAAATGTGTATTTTAGTATTCCCTAGCTTCTCGAAAAAACCCCAATTCAATCCAAGGTCGCTGAACAGAGATATTTCGTGTTACCATTTGAGTGAAACACACTGTATAATATATATTGTAATTAATACAAATATCAACAACATTTAAAAACTCAACGCAGGGGTTTGAATAATGTGTGTGCAGTATAATTTGTGATATTATTACTATATAAATGTAATTTAATTTACTAATAGTAAATTTTTAAAAACGATTTTCTAAATTTTTAGAAAATAGTTTAGTATATTATTCGACTATTTGACTAATGTGTGTGCAGTATATTTTGTGATATTATTACTACTAACGTAATTTATATATTATATAATATATTTATATTTATATAATTATTATATATTAGGTATATTTTTATAATTAAATAATTTGATATTTGAGTTAATTTCATTAGAAAGTAAAGTGTAATCTACTAATTTACGTAAAAACGGATAAATTTGGATATTTTGTCCTAGATTCGTTTTTTTGTGATGTTTTGGCTGCATTCAACACCAAACTTGGTAATATCGCTCCAATATAATATTTCATCTTTTCTTTTTTTTTATACCATATTTTCCGATTTAGGATATCGTTGGCAAGCTAGGGACTGCACATTGTGTGTTGGTGTTGATTTGTATTATTTTCACGCGGTCCACTCTGCGTTTGTCGATCACGGCAAAGGTAATGCAGGGATGGATCTATACAACAACCAGACTAAGAATCTACGAAAACAATTTCATGAAATAAAAATGTTTACGCGTCATACAATGAGGTTATAATATAAATATAAGATATAACCAAAAGTTTATGTTATGTAAGGACCGTGGTATAAATGTCAGTGTCTAGTTGTGCAGGAGACATATATGATATGCGCGCCCGACACTTTTGGGGATTTCCACTTTACTTCCCGGCACTCTGAGATTTTCCACTTTAATGAACAATGGGTATCTCTGAAAGGTAGAATGTCACAACAGCGGCTTCTGTTAGAATTCATAAAGACGAAATTAATAAGTTTTGAAATTTCAAAACTTGCCTCGATAAAAAGGGAAAGATTTTTAACTGAAATAGGTTCATTTTAGTTTAGGAAACTTGGTTGATTTTTTAGGATGTTGAAAAATCATCAAATACTGGTTTGGATCACAGGTGGCACAGAACACACAATCGACAGATACCAAAAATCATTTCACATGAATGACGATAAATTACAAAAATTAACTGTTCATTTTATTTATAGTTCAAGTTTGTAAATGTAGAGAGGAAAGCTCAATAAAAATAATACAAAAAAGAAATGGTTCAAAAATATTATTTATAACTATAACTATGTAATACTGAAAAATTTCAATGGACAAAATGTATGTCTTTAACAAAATAAATGACAAACAAAAAAATATTATACAATTTAACAAGATGAAATGTAAGGGCCAATCTATTATTACAATTATTGAAAAAAAATAAAAATACTGGTACATTTTTTGCATGCTATAAAATTTACAAATTTAGTGGATTTGTTTATTGCCATTTTAAGAATTTTATGTGTATAATCGACCCTTGGAAATTTTAGATTCAAATGATGTCCATTTGAAAGATTTCCAAGTAAATGAAAAACGTAGGAATTAAAGGCAGGTTGAATAGTGGCAAGCCTAAAAATTATATAATTTATTTTTTAAGATTACAATAATTATAATTTATCTAGATTTGAGTTACCTAGTGTAGACCATACTAGCTAATTTTGCATATTTAACATTACATAAACAACGGGTACATACATTATACTACTGGAAATTGGAATTATTTTCAAAGGAGTCAAGAAAAAAAAAACAATACATCTTGGTCAGGTGTGAATAAGGAAACTAAGAGTATTTTTTTTCTTAGTTGAGAGGGTGGGGAATATACATTGGAAAACAAAATTTTGATTTATAAGGACCCAACTACCCAAGTCTTGTGGGTAAAAATGTAAAAATAAAAAGTTTTTACGAATTATCATCCGAGTATAATATATTGTGTATATTATGTTTACATAAAATGGTATAAACAAGTAAAAATAATACTCTTGTACAGAGCTTGATGATGTTGAACATTATTGCAAAACGCTCATTACTTAAAACAAATGATGTTATAAAACTTAATCAAATATATAAATAATAAAATTGTTACGAGTATGTTAAATAAATAAAAAATTCACAGTAATATTATACTTAATATCTTTCAATAATAAACGATAGTTACATATATATATATATATATTAATTTACCGAGTTAAAGAAGATGTTTAGCTATCTTTTTTTTTATTATCTCTAGGCAGCATAAGATTATATTGTTATTCCAGTACAATTACGTATGTACAAAAAACGCAATAGAGAAAAGTATATTCGTTATCAATTAGTTTTATGCTAGACTAAATAAATATAATTATTATAAAATAAAAAATATTGGAAAACTATAAATAATAACTAATAATAATAATAATAAAAATAATAATAATTTGTTATGCCTAAATATTATGTACAAAGTGTTTAAATTGGAAAACACTTCAAAATATATGAACAGAAGGGAGGTCCAACAAAAAGATGGCACATATTTAAGTTGGCTAAGGTTCTACATTGTTTTAAGTCTTTAAATTAAAGACTAAACAATCTTTATTATTTTCAATTTATTCTTCTTAATATTGTTCTTATAGTTTAATGAACCATTATAATTCCACTTAATACTGCCTAATATTTATACTTAACAAAAATTAATTTCAACAAATAATAGTATAATTTAATTTAAATTGATTTGCAATTATCAGTACATTTTAATTAATAATATAAAGCAGGCCAAACCAAACCGGTTATTATGTTTTTAAATCAATTGGCATTTTATGATCTTAATATTAGTCTTGTTCTCTGTACTTGAGAATCTATAAAAATTAAAAACGGAAGCCAGCCTCTGAGGTTGTCCGTAAAACCAATATGACAATGATATGATTCAAAAGCCGCCAGTTTGGTATAGATCCAGCCAATTAATATTAACATTTTATATATATTTAACATTAAAAGGGAATTACGGAAGACAAATAGGTATAGTGCAACCAAGTTAAGATGACCAGGTGGCCTAATGCCTAATATGTCAGTCAGCTGGTCATGTTTGTTTTGGTCAAACCCAACAATACAAAGCATCTGACTGGTAGACCATTTTTTGACTGTAGTATAGGCGGGTTCAAAATAAGCTCCTCTTTTCTGCGTGACTGGTCATCTTAACTTAGTTGCACTATAGGTGACAATAATAATCTGACTAATTCAAAATATAAGAAAATAAAATTTTTTTTTGTACAATTTCTTAAGGAGGTAATGGTAGATTAAAATAATATTTTTGTGTTTTAAAAGATCGATAATTTATAATGAAACTTTATATATATATATAAATGTATTTTTGACTAGAAGTCATATAGCTGCCTTTGGAATAGTTGAATGGTCTTATGGGGGAAGGAGGTGATAAAACAATATTATTATTATAACGTATACTATGTTCATAGGCTCAAGTAAAAACTAATTTACAAATGTACTCATGCATAAAATTCGCGATGTGAAGATTTTAGGTATGGATTCGTGGCTGGTGAACGTTTAGTTTCTTCTAAGGGATAAGAACCCTCGTCCTTTTTACGCATCCTGTATACAATGAACATAACCACTAGAATTGCGCATAATAATCCCACAACAGCACCTCCAATAACAGCTGAAATATACATATATATTGTTAGATGATTACAACTAAGAGGTGTTTTATGATTATTAACCACAGCAAGTGTTATTTTTTTTATTATTACCTGCAAGTATGCCAGGTTGTGCGAAAAATGAAGATGTTCGCTCAGGATGGCTGTTTGGACTTATATAGACTCCATTACTGCTAGAATGTTCATCAATAGCATTGGACGGAGGTGGTGGAAGTGTAGACGTAGATGTAGTCTGAGGTACTTCAGGTACACTAGGTACACTAGGTGCCAGATTGACTTCATCAATGTTTTGTTTAGGCTAAAATAAAATAATAAATATGAATCAAATATTAAATTTTTCTTAGTTGTTTTATTTCTATAAATCTTTCAAATATGTTTAAGTATAATATAACCTAACCCATAATTACTCTGTTTGAATATATTTTGGTCATAAAAATAAAAAATAATTGTATGTTTAAGTGAAATTTTAATTTAAAAAAAAAGGTTAAATAGGTAGAGCAGTAAAGATGAAAAAGAATATTGAATCATACTATGGGCGTGCTCACGGAGGGGTTAATACGGTTTGAACCCCCTCTTTTTCCAATTTGCCGTTTTGAAGTGCATTGATAGACCTCCTATATATGTTTCTAGAAATTATCCACAACCCCCCTCCATTGAAAATTCCTTAGGACGCCACTGAATCATACAGACTATAAGGTCCATAAAACACTATCCGTATGTCATATAATTTGTATGGTAATAAATGCATATTTCTATAACTATTTAAAGTATTATTATAGCATGTTTATATGTTATATTATACAATATTAATAAAATGTTCATTATCATCAAATGCAAAGACTAGGCATGGATTAAATGAGTCATCAAACCTCGATGTCTATTAAAAAAAAAAATATATGAAAATAAATTATATTTATACACAGTGAATACAGTTGTTTGTTATTACTCATGATTGTACAAATATTATATGTATTAATATAAAAGGTTTACAATAGTTCATCATAATGTAGTCATGTAGAACTACTTCGACTTTATTTATTTGGTACCTATCATGTTTAAAAAGGATTGTGGACTTTTTCAAAGGTATTATTGATGTAAATTATTCAAACTGTTTTGATATACTACATAGAAGTACAGTCACAAGAATAAAGAACAACAAATCGCAGTGTCGGTTTAAATAAAGTAAAACTTGCAAACATAGTCATACTATTAGGCTGCCCTCGGAAAAAAAAAATAATTTCAGATTAGCGACGCAAAATTAGTAGAAATTTGCAATTCATCAGGTGAGTATAACATGCAACATATTAATATTGGATTTATAGAGGTAAGCATTGTGAAGGTAAAAAAAATAAACCTACATAATATGTGGTAACCAAACTTCCCGGAAATTCATATCAACTAAAAATGCTACATACAACACTAAGTTATAACAATAACAAATATAATTCACGTTCATAGAACATAATATTAACTGTAACATTTTTTAAATAAAATTGTTTGACTCTAACTTGATTCAATGATTGTGAGATAATTTAATAATTGACTTATAATAAATTGTACGAACACTATATAAAATCTTGTACAATTTTTTTCTATGTGCTATATAATAATGTGTAGATTAATAATTGTTTAACAATTTATTCCATACAACATTTCTAATACCCATCAGACAAATGTCATCTAGATAACAAACATTCGCACTATATCCTAATTCCCAATCAAACAATAGTCTACTAACTAAATAAATATTTAACTAAAATTATAAATGTGAGTTTATGAAGTTTTTATATAATATTATCTTAATGTTACACCTTGTGCTGAACATATATAAAAAGGATTAAGTTATCATTTTAATAGTATTTTTGTTAGATTAATATATTATGTGCATACATAACTGTTGTGAACTAGAATAAGTTTATGCATTTTTCAATTAAATTTCTGAACATATTTTAGATCAATCGCCATTAGATAATCATCTATTACAACTAAAAAAAATGTCATTTCTATGTTATTTTAATATAAGAGACAAGAGTACATTATCATAACCTTACTATAAGTCAACAAAGAATACAACCAAAATCATTCACTTTAAGAACCAGTAAAAATTGAAATTTATTAGCCGTAGCTATTGTGTGATAATTAAACTAGATGTTAAATTTTTTATTTCTTATTTGTTTATATTACGATATTAATTAAATCAGTAATTGTATTAATTTATAATTATGTATTTAAAATTATTATATTAAGAATTCAAAATAAACTCAAAATATAATAATAAACTAAACACTACAAATTACAGCTATTATATATAATTATACATAAACGTTTAATAGTATTTAATACTACTCGACTTAGTAATATTAAAAATGTAAAATCTTATAATAATATAATACCTACAATATAAATTAGATTCCACTAACCAGTATGAATATGTAAAAATTGAATTAAAATTACATTAGACTTAATCACTTGATAAGAAAATTATATATCATGGAGTAATCGACCAATAGTGTAAATTCCTCCATGATTGCCCTAACACTATATTGGCGACAATAATTATCGATACGTTGTTGGTATGGACAGCGCTATCCATTTATTAAAATAGGTCTATGACCAATAATAATTTAATTGAAGTACGTTACACAAGTCTCATATTATAAATTAAACAAATTACCTTATTTCTGACATTTGAGATAAAACTACATAATACCGAGACAGTTAAAGAAAAAGAGATCCAGTCGTACTGTGACTCATTTTGATAGAGAAACAAAGAAATTGACTTATCATATATGAGTAAAATGGTTCCTCAGTTGGTTCGTAAATAATTTATAGCAGAGGGGCATTAGGCAAAAGCGTCGTATTAAAATTGGTTCAAAACACATACAAAATATATTAAATACCATACATAGGTAATATTTTAGATTTTCAGTTACTTTGGGTACTAAAATATTTTTTAATTTATTGTTAATTAAAATGCAATTTGCACTAATATCTATAAATTACATTATTTTTTAAATATTTAATAATTTTTAAATACATAAATAAATAAATAAATCCCTTCATATCAATAAATTAGTAACTCATAATTGGTCCATTTTATGTTAATGGTGATGAAATTGAATAGATTTTTATTTCAATCTAGCATGATAAATTAGTTTGGAGATAAGAATTAATCAAAATAATTTATATTTAATATACAACAATAGATATCTAAACTGTTTCAATAAACATCTAAGCAGCAATTTAAAATGAATTTAATAACCCATTAAAAGGTTGAGGAAAATATAAAACAGGCATGAGGAAATGGAAATGTTTTCTACCCAACCTACAAAACAACACAATCTTTCCAGATTTTGTTAGCTGAGATAAACTTTTATAAAATAAATACTTTTTTTGTGTTACCTACTTGAATGGTAGTATGGGAATGGTCCCAGATTGGAGAGGTTTAACAATAAAAGTTCATGTATAATGTTATGAGGACAAAAGGGCAAAAGATAGATAAAAAAAGAAATATATACAAACGTACCTGTTCAGGGAAATTAGATTCTTCATCGAGACTCTTAACTGTTGTAGTCGTAGTTGATGCAGTAGTTACAGGAGTAAACACCTTTTGCGACTTTTCTGTATCAAAATCTTCATTGTCATCTTCATCTTCATCATCGCCATCATCCATATCGTCTTCATCTTCCTCAGAATCAACTCCTGCTTTACCTTTGTTTTTACCACCAACTTGTGCATCCTCATCATCAGGCCCATAACCAGAACCACTAGATTCCATGTCTTCAGCTCCGGTTCCTTTTGATGGGGGACCCATACCACTACCTTCTTCACCTAGCATCATATCATCAGCATCTAATTTATCGGTATTACCATCATCTGAATTTTCAGAATCATCATCAATAAATAATTCATCCTTATATGGTTTTGATGGTTTAGTAGAAGAAACATTTTTATCAGATTGTGCAAGCACCTATAAAAAAAAACATCACGGTATTATTAGGAATTTATCGATTACTCATCACACATTTTGAAAATAAATATGGTAAATGAGGCATGCCTTATGACCTCGTCAACAATGGAAAACCTAAATGATAGGTTAAGGAGACAATTTGGAGTCAACATCACTGAAGACTTACCAAAAAGACATCCAAGATTATCACCTCCGCCTGAATTCATACCTACACCTATTGAGTCTTCACGATGTAAGAATTTTGAAATTAACTATACCTTTGAATTATAACTTTTTAAAAAAATTAATCGTCTACTTTTAATGTAAATTAATAAAAAAAAAGAAAAATGATTTAGGTCTTATTGAAATAATACACACGATTTCAAATAATAAAATCAATTACAAAAATTCTAAGCAAAGTGATTATTTGTTTTACAATATTGAATTTTCTCACCTCTTATAATTTTCAAGTTCACTTTAAAGTTAAAAATGTAGATATAATAAATTCTAATATGGTATATAAATTAAATCTTAAGAATAAAAAAAGGGATTCAATTGTTAAGGATTCTCTAATATGAAAACAAAAAATATAATAATTGTACCAATTATTTATTTCTTTTTAATAAAATGTTGATCATTTTATGGTCATTCAACGTAATTTATTATAATTATTCATCCAATTTCAGCATGTATTAAATTTTTTTTCCCCATCTCACTAACAATAATTCCATATATCATATATAAATATACAAATAAAAAATACATAGATAAATGTTATATTTATTAAAATTGCTTGTTTCAGATTCATATTACCATCGCTCAGATGAGCAACTCTATTCATGCGCGAAAGAGGATTTATTGTTACCATCGGCCGCTGTCCATGACAATGGTCCTCCAAAGCTTTTTAGTCCTCCATCACAAGCGTACTTTTCAACTATGTTTTTTAGACAACCACCGCCCCCGCCACCTCCACCGCCGCCCCCTGTATGATTTACTGTTGTATTTCACAACAAATGCAATACACATTACACACCAATAAATATTTATAATGTTATTGATTAAAAAAAATAATGAATTGATAATTTTTTATATCAACTCAACTAAAATTAATATATATTTTTTCTTCTAAAATGTAAATAAAATAAAACACCAAAGTAGTGTTTTTGTGTAAATAGGTTTATTTTTTTCCTTCCATTGTCTTTTTGTTGAAATTTCATTGATTTCTATTGAAATGAAACGGTACAATTAAGTTAAATACTTTTATAATTATTATTTATAATTTTATAAAAAAAATTGAAAATTATAAAAATTTTGTTACATATTAATATTAAATGATCAGATGCTTTAAAAAATGTAATATATTTTAATTATTAGAACGCTGTTTTACATTTTGAATAATATTGATTCAAATTATTGATAAGTGAATAAATCTAAAGAAATTTATAATATACATTTATTTCTTTTTTATGTTTGTATATTTAGTTATTCAATGACTTATGTTATTTAAAAAAATTTATTATGATTATTATGTATAAATACAGATATTTTTTGAATAAAAAATATATGAGTAAAAATTATAAATATGATGATAGATATATATTATTACTGTAAAATAAATTGTTTAGATTGTAAAGTTTAATATTTTTGTGCAAATTTTAATATTAATAAAAAAAAGCGTTTTGAAAAATTTAATTATGATATGTGCATCCAGATTCTGAGCGGAGCAATGAATGTATTGGTTTCAAAATTATTTTTTTAATTTTTGTGTCTATTTAAATCGTACATATTTCAAATAATATATTATTTTAGATATTTTTTGATTACCAATAAACAAAAAATTCATGAAATTGATGTAAGATTACGAATTACGTAATATTATTACGTGGTTCTTATATTAAAGTTTTAAATGAATTTTCGTTACTTTTGATGACAATTTCAGCAATTTTATTAGAATTATTTATAATTGATGCATTAAGAAGCCAATACTATAGCCAATTACAACTTTAATAGATGTATTTACCACTGCTGTATTAATTGGTACTTTCTTTTTGTCGACGATATCTAATTGAATTGTGTTTCAATGTTACACATTTTAAATTTAAAAAACCACGAGCATTGAAATCCTTTACGTGTTTCTTTAATAAATGCAGAGTTAATAAAAGAACAATCATATCCTTTTATATGATTTTCGTTTTTACTGGCCAAGATTTTT
>JANEHU010001769.1:0-72050 GCA_027563435.1 Nasonovia ribisnigri
TATATTACTATATACTACATTTCTATATATGTATACATGGTTAACAATGTAAAAAAAGTTTATAATAATAACTAATGTAGAATAACAAAGTAGTTGTACTTATATAATATGATTACATGAATATAGTTTTTGTTTTATCGATGGGATATATTTTTCATCATTTCTAAAACAAAAAATGATGAATATGATTCAGGTACCGATACGATGTCAGTACCAACGGGGAACGGGTTACATTCTAATAATACAACACATTTTGTTAAGTATTGACGACAAAACATACATATTGTATTTCTAGAATATTCACGTAACGATTGTATATCTTTAAATCGAACAAACTGGTAAGTTTGAAACGTATAACCACCACCGGCTTCAATACGAAAACAAGTACTGCTACACCACTTTTGATTCACTACATTTTGTATACACAGTTCAACTAATGTATAATTCCCAAGTGGATCGGTAAAAATATTCAATACATGATCCCTTACAAGAAATGGATAGTAATCACCAACATACCTAACACTTATTTCAGGGTTAAAACGATAGTAGTCTAAAGATTCTAAAACGTCTTTGATTGCTCTATCCCGCAAGTTGTTTGAAACAATTGAAGGCATACTGTAATTTAAAAAAATAGATTTATTAAAAATTTATAAAAAATTGAAATAACTAATTTAGTTTAGTAAAAAGTAATTGTAAAAACATTAAATTAGATTACCATATCCTATATTAGAGCACAGTCATTAACCTTTTGATAACTTTTTTTGAAACTGTAAATAATAAATATTTATTCAAATTAATCAAAAAATTAAAATTAAAAATTAAAAATAAAAATATTTTCTATTTACTACTACAACATAATAGTATATTATGTAGTACCTATGTTCACGTTCAACATTATTTACATCCTTCACATCATAGAATTCAATGTTAATAATATAAATCGTATGGTTTACATAAAAAATAATAAGTTTTAATAGTTTTCATTGCATTTTCTTTTTTTTACAAAAAAAAAAAAAATAATACATCCATTTACTATGAAATATAAGAAGAAATAAGTTTTCACAACGAAGTCAAAAAAATGTATAAACGAACGTATATTTTACGTTTTAAAATATATTTAAATTATATAAAACCTTTATAAATGAAATATATTATGTATTATTTTTACTTATGATAATATGTTTAAATTAGAAAGTTTTATTAACAGTAATTTGTATTACACTACATAGATATATATTATTTAAATAATAGAATAAAATAATATATTCTTATTATAAACTAGTTGAACATAAAACGATTCGAATATCTACAGTATGATAATAATATGTACTTACATTTGTTTTTTTGTAAAGTTGAATTATTTGAAAAAAACTTAAACTTTTTTCCGTGTATGTGTATATGGTGAGGCTTCAAAGTTTTCCTGTGTGTCTAGTATTAACGGTTCTACTGCAACTGAATATGGCTTGACTCTACTATATGTACTCTCTATCTAGTCCCCCTCTGATAATAACTATTATTACTCTCCCAGGGTCTCATTGTAACGGTGAGATCAGCATGACTATATTATGTGCGAAATTAATTAAGAAAGTGTAGTATATTCTATACATTATAATTAGCGGAGTAGTGTTCGAACAGTATTGATACTACCTAATTAACAATAATTATTGTTGGTTATATTTCGAAGAATCATCGATATTAATTTTAATAAAAATGGAGGCTATATAGTTTTTAACAAATTTTTAATTGTGGCACAGCGGTGTCAACACGATTTATTCGCGAGTACTATTGTCATCACTATATTAATACAAGTATAATTTTACCAACACCACAATAGTATACCACAGATTATATGTGAAATTAATTAAGAAAATGTAGTATATTCTATACATTTTAATTAACGGAGTAGGGTTCGAACAGTATTGATACTACCTAATTAACAATAATTATTGTTGGTTATATTTCGAAGAATCATCGATATTAATTTTAATAAAAATGGAGGCTACATAGTTTAACAAATTTTTAATTGTGACACAGCGGTGTCAACACGATTTATTCGCGAGTACTATTGTCATCACTATATTAATACAAGTATAATTTTACCAACACCGCAATAGTATACCACAGATTATATGTGAAATTAATTAAGAAAATGTAGTATATTCTATACATTTTAATTAACGGAGTAGGGTTCGAACAGTGTTGATGCTACCTAATTAACAATAATTATTGTTGGTTATATTTCGAAGAATCATCGATATTAATTTTAATAAAAATGAAGGCTATATAGTTTAGCAAATTTTTAATTGTGGCACAGCGAGTACCAACACCGCAATAGTATACCACAGCTAGAGTATAAAGTACATCAGTCACACATCAATTACCCAGCTAACCACAACGTAGTTTAGCTATAAGGTGTATACGTTTTAAAAGCTATATCTAAATTATTAGGTAAGAAAAAAAAAATGTCATTTACAAATTCATATTTAAGCGGTGAAGAACAATCGGTTACAAGCGATTTAAGTACAAAACATTTCATTTTTTTATTTTATAAAATAATTTTTTTATATTATATAATATGTTTTATTTGTTGGTATATTAATACTAAATTATGTTGGTTTTGGTATTATACCTACAGATATAATTAAATACAGTGTATATATTATTTGAATAAGATTTTTAATTGATAAAAAAAAAATATGTTTAATTTCTAGAAAGATTATAATAATGAAATGATGAAAAACGAGGTTAAACCGACAAAAAAACAGAAACTATGCAAACAAAACAAAAGAGATGTAAAATCAAATAAAACGATGACTAAAAGGGTATGTAAAATAAAACATTTAAAATATAAATTAAAATTAAATTTTTTATTTTTTGTTTGTTTTAGAATATTTCATATTTGAATAATATTGAATGCTTACTTAAAAATGAGAAAATTGAAACCGATATTAAAAATAGTATTACAGTAAAACAACCAGATTGTTTGATAAATGTTAAATCTCCAACTGATGATAAATGTACCGAATACTGGACGATCTCTCACTTTAAAATCAAAAATATTAAGAATGTTGAACCTAAAGACAGGTAATATTTTATATTATTTTTCCTCAGTCAATGTATGAAATAGTTATATATAAGTTCCTTTTAATATATAAATAAATATTTGTAATGTAAAATACTTGTATTTTTTTAAAAATTATTACAATAAGAGTAAAAAAACAAATGTTATAGATGGAGAGAAGCTGAGTGCAGTCTTAAAATATCTGTAACTGATCAGGCAAAGGACTTGGAACTTAAGAATGAGTTATCGGCAGGGACGTACCGAAGAGTGTTTTATTGGGGGGTCAAAGTTGGTAGTTTGGCCAACTCTAAAAATTGATCCGAGACAACTTGTTTTTGTTTCCTTGTCGGAGTCATTTAATCATTAGACTGATAAAATGTTTTAGTTATATAAGTCAGCGGTTCTCAACCTGTGGTACGCGGAAAGCTCATAGGTGGTACGCGAAGACACGTATACATTATTAATAAGCAAAAAAATGGTCGGTGGTACTTAAAAATTTTGTGTAGGTGGTACGTGACTATAAAAAGGTTCAGAACCGCTGATATAAGTTGTTGCATAAATAACAAATCTAAGTTATAATACTGATTATGATAAAACACCTTTTTTTTTTTGTTGCTAATTCTGGGCCGTGTTGGTTCATCACCGCTCCCACTACACCTCTCCATAAAAAACATCTATTACCATTAATTATAAAAATGTGTAATAAAATAATAATTAATAATAAAATATATTACTAAATATAATTTCATATATTAATAGATATAGATGACACTAGGTGCCCGGAGGAATGATTTATTAATGTCTTTAATTTGTAATCTATGTGTACAAGAACAATATATTATACAATATACTTAATTTTTATATAAACACAGTAAAATGGTTTAACAGTGAAACAGCAATAGAAAATTGTGCCTAGGTACTAAAAAAAAAAACAAGTAAATAATAAAAATGTATATTACTATTGTTATAAATATTTTTCATCATTATCATTATTGATTATTAATATTCTTCGTTTTTTTAGGGTTGCCCATTTTTGAGCCATTTCATTTAAAGACATTTTATCCACCAAATCTTTTTCAGAAGAAAGCAACATCAAATTGTTTAACCTAGAGTCTTCTTGAGTTGTTCTTAGATAATTTTTGACTAATTTCAATTTGCTAAATGATCTTTCATTGCCAGCAACGGTTACAGGTGCTGTACAGGATAAGCGGCATAATAAATTAGCCAATGGTAAAGCAGTTTTCAATTCATGGGAAACTATTGCTAAGTCACTCATAGTACTTTTATTTTTACATTCGTCGTAAAGCACTTCCAGTTCACATTGTAAAGTTAATGGATCAATTTCAATATTAATTGGTAAAAATTTCATTGCATCTTGAATAAGTGTGTCCGTCAAACATTCTTTTAAGAATGGTGGTTTAAACATATTGTACAACGGTTTAATATCATTAATAGATTTTTCAAGATGATCTTTTATTAAACCATTCAGTTTATCCAACACCAATTTAAACTCTTTTCTATAAAAAGTGTGAAAGGAAAATGTAGAAGTGTTACTACTATTACAGTCCAAATGTCTTGGGGCAATTCGACGACGGTGTCGTACAGAAAATTCTTTTTCAGCATCAACTTCGTACTTTTTCAAAAAAACTACAGCACTTTGAATTAGGTTGTCCATATTTTCTGAATCAGAATTTATAGTATTTAATGATTTCAGAGTACTTGCAATAAACAAAGTAGCATCTGTTATATTTAATTCAGATGATTCAAGACATTCAGTTAGCAGTTTTAGTTTGTACATAATATTCTTCATAAACATTAAGCTCACAACAAAATCAACAGAAATTAATTTTTTTGATAAGGAGAAAGCTGTATTTTGAGTTTTTTTATCAATTTTCTTTTCTTCAACAATATTATCCAGTGCATCTATAATAATTGGATATGAAGTCCATAATGATTTTAATGCTTCAGCGCGTGCTGTCCACCTTGTTTGTGATAAATTTCTCAATTTAAGAGAATTTTCAATTTCATTTAGTTTGTTCAATAGAGGTCCATATCGTTTAGTACTTGATGAAAAAAAAACATATAATTCTTGAACTATTGAGAATAAATCTGATATTATTAAACTGGAATCACATGCATGCTCAACAAAAGTATTGATTCTATGCGCCTTACAAGGAATATATGGAATTTTACGTCCAAGAGCTTCTGATATTTTTTGTTGAGCACCATTAAATTGACCGGACATATTATTTGCAAAATCATATGACTGAAAAACTAAATTTTGAAAATCTAAATTATTGGTACGCAAGGTTTCTAAAATTTCATTAGCCATTCCATTGCCGGTCTTGTCTACAATTTCACGGACTTCAAGCAATCTTTCTTCTGGCTTTCCTTTATCATTAATAAAACGCACTACAACAGATAAAATATCTTTGTGTGATAAGTCTGGAGTTGTATCTGCCATCACTGAAAAAAGCCTTGGCGTCGTTAATTTTTTTTGCAATATTGCTTTTTATTGAACTTCCTAAAATATTTATGAATTCATTTTGAGATTTTTGACTCATATAATTGGTGTGATATGGTCTAAATCTAGAAGAATCCAACCACTCTTTCAGTATTGGACAATGTCTTGATATAAGATATATTATTTGTTTGAAATTACCATTTTCATCGTTAGCGTGACCTCTAAATGCTAAACCCTGTCTACCAAGGGTTTTGGCAACATCAAGTAATATGGATATTACTTCAGTGTGAAAAGCATGATCTCGTTCTTCTTGAATCAATCTTTGTCTTTTATTTTTATCATGCATTATGTCAATATGATTGGTTTTGTTCATAAAATGACAAAATTCATAAAGTGCTGCTTTATGTGCTTCAGAGCTAAAATGTTTATTTAACTTTCCACCGTTGTTTTTACCATTATTACCTTTCATTTTTTTCCAATTTTTTACTCCCACAATAGTCCAGTTATTTTCACTTTTTTCACGTCCAGCACCATGAGGAAATAGGCAGCAAACATAACATAATGCTGCATCCTTAACTGTGCTATATTCTAAATGTGGGAACTCTTCAAACCATGCATATTTAAAACTATATTTGTCTGTTCGTGGATAAACATTCAACTTTGGTTGATGAGGCCCCAACATTATTAAATACTGACGTTGATTATCAGAAATAATTTTTGTTCTTTTTCCTGGATCATGTTCAACTACACTATCAATCACTTCTGCTTCAGAAACATTACCAGATTGACTCTCAAGCTGTGCTGTTACTTCATTACATTTTTCTGTTACAAAATTTGAAATTTTTATAATATTATCTATAGCTTCTTTTATTTCAACTACTATTTTGTGTGCATTTAATACTTCAGCTTCTTGAAAATTGTGAATAATCGGTTTGCATAATTTTATATAATCAAAAAGGTACCTAAATTGTCCAGCACAACTCAATACACTATTCGTTAAGTTGTTAGTTTTACTATTACCACATTCAGTAATTTTTGTTGGAAGATATTTTTGATTAACCTATGTAAAATTTCAAAATTTTTTTTTATAAATTCTATGTTATTAAATAAAGTATTGTACTTACATTTTCCAATAAATTTATCCTTTGACCTTTGCTAACATCATCAACAATTATACTGGCAACAGTTGACACATCATTTTTTTCTTCTACTACATACGTTTTAGATGCAAGTTCTGAATTAACCTAAGACAAATAAAATATGCATTAAATACATTTTTATTTATATGATGGAGGGAAAAAAGTCTAATAAATCAAATAATTAAAATTATTCATTCACTTACATTCTCCAATAAATGTATATTTTGTCCATTGCTAACATTGAGGTTAATTTCATCTTCATTAATACTAGCAACAGTTGACACATCATTTTGTTCTTCTATTACATTAGTTTTAGATGCTACTAATATTTCTGAATTAACCTAAAGTAAATAATATATATACTAAATTAGTATTTATTAAATAGATAGAAAATAATATTATAGACCCACTAATACATACTTGTTAAAAATTAAAATATATGTTTATAATAATAATAGTATACTTATTCAAATAATATGTAGGTATAAACAATTTAGGAATAAATCAATGAAGCACATAATGATACATTTTTTTCAAAGGTATTTTAACCAAAATATATTATAATATTGTATATTAAGTACCTACATATGTATGCGTAGGAAGTATGTAGGTACTATTAAACAAATATAATAATAAAATAAGCAAGATAAAACTTACATTTTCCAATAAATTTGACTTCGTGTTAGAACCCACAGATGCAACAAATGGATTAGCAGGAGCTCCAGGTACTTTTGTTTTCACTCGTTTTCCACCATGCAGAGCATTTTCATGCTTTTTTTGAAAGTCATTATTAAAAATGCTTCCACAAGACTCACATTGGACTTTTCTCCTTTTCCCCATATCTAACTTTTTTAAATAGGTATCTAATTAAAAATATTATTATCTTAATTTTTGATAATATGAGTACTGACTAGGTATAATACCTAGGTATATTATTACACTATTACCTACATTATAATTAAATTAGATAGCTATAAAAGAATCAATATAATAAATTAATAAACATTCAAAGCTTATTATAGTTTTTTACTTAACTATTAATTATAATTTTAAATTCATATTATAAGTTCTAAAAATGTCTTATATTGTGTAAATGAAATAAAAATTTAATGGTATAATATAACAATAATTACCTGTGAATAGCTGTTATTCAATTTTATTCACAAAACGCACAATAAATAATTAAAAATCACTATTAATAATATTATGATTTACGGTTGGTAAGGTATACTGTATAAGTAAAGACAGAACAACTGGACAAATGGACAATTATTAAATATTTATGTAGGTATGTAAAATCAGTAGATTACAAATAATAAATACTAAATATCAAAATAACATATCGTACAAATTGTAAATATTAGTGGTGACAACTACGGGGCAACTCGCTAGTTAGTAGTGAATATCTTACGTAACTACACAATGTCACAACAAATTAATTGCCATAGAAGACATCAAACCAACAACGTTCAGTTGGCTATTTATAGTATCTAGTAACCCCCCCCCCCTCACTGTGGCCCGACCGAACCACAACACTCTTGCTATTATTACAGATTATATTATAATCTGTTCTATTATTAGCGCACTGATACCAATAATAAATCAACACTTAGATCATATTATACGTACATGATCTGAGAGTAAACATCGCTACTTAACACAATTTTTTACAAATCATCAGTTGGCCAACTCGGTTATTCAGTTTTTCATAAATGTAAAATGGCCAACTGAAAAGTTAAAAAACAAATTATTGGGGGGGGGGGTATTATGACCACCCTACCCCCCCACTAGGTTCGCCCCTGGTTATCGGAGGTTGTTCAAACAATATTTACACGATTTATGTCCGATCCGAAGAGGAAGATAACAAAATCTAAATTACCAAATGCTTAATAATGTATTTATTTTTGATTATATTCAGTTCTATTAACGTAAAATTTAATAAATATTTTTGATTATATTCAGTTCTATTAACGTAAAATTTAATTAAATATCTGTTATCAATTTATCATTATATTGTAAAATAAAATAATTAAATGTTCACTTAGTTTATTATTTATTTTTTATGTGAAAAACTAATCGTACATTTATAATAAAAAGTAGAAAAAAACGGATACGTTATACATAATAATAATATGTCCGATAGGTGCATTGGTGACATTTGTGTTATAAGGATAAAAAATAAAGGTACATTTAGAATAATATGACAGTATTTTAGTGAAAAAAAAAAAATAAAAATATATATATATATATATATGTGTGAACAGATGATTAAACAAATTATACTACTAAGTCTTGTAATATCATATCAGACATTGTGTTAAAATGAAATTGTAATATTTCATGTAAAAATGATGTGTCATCGTTTTGTAGATGTGAATAATAGCTAAAGTCATAATTTTGGATATATTGGTTTGTAAATTCATTCCTCTGGCAAGTGACGGGTAAACCTCTGATATCGTTTTTAATCAGTTCATAAGCTGTGTTAAATGTGGCCTGGTAATTTGACAAACGTTTCTGTTTTTCTGTAATATATACATCGATCAAATTTTGAATTTGTTTGAGGCGTGAAAGTTCGGTGTTTGTCAGACTAATATAATTTTCATTTATATGCAAGGTAATTAAACTATGTTTAACATTGATTGAATATGAAAAGTTATCAGTTATTTTAACACGTCTACATCTGGTTTGTAAATTATTAATAATTGAATTGTAAGTAGATTCAGACATCAGTGTAAACCATTCTTCTAAACTTAATGTAATAATTTTCTTTGAAAGCTTACATTCCAATTGTAAAATAATTGAAATCTGCTTATTAATAAATAATCCAACTGTAATACTTTTCTTATTAAAAGCACGGATGTCAAAAGTAGACTTGCAGACAATTATCGGTAAACTCATAGTGGAATTATTTTGATAACTTTTTGTAATAGGTAGTTAAAATATTTATTTATTTTATGCGTTAAACATAAATATTAAGTAAAATATAACTGTTAGGAATCATACATCGAACTGAGAGTTTTTTCATTTGTAAACGTATTATATACTTAACTCTTAGATAAAAAAAAAATGTAAAAAATGTGAACGTACAACTTAGTGGATTAGTGCATACAGTGGGGGGGGAGAATTACATTACCTGAAAATATTTAAATTAACATTACACGCACTAAACCACTAAGCCATACGTTCACGAGATATTAAATTGAAAACTAGCACATATAAGTTGTTTTAAAATTCAAATATTTATTTTTTATTCATTACATACAATACATACATTAGATAATATATTATAAAATAGTATACATAAAAAACATGATTTAACAAATGGTATCGTATGAAGTGGTTTCACATTTACAAATAACTTCGGTTTTACAATATTTACTTAACACTTTTTGTACATACTGATTTCCCTTCATTAATAATACAAATATACACCTTGGAGAGTGTCTACAATGTTCAACATATATATCGTCTCCAATCTCAAATCCATGAAGAATGATAGAGCAATAATGACACTGAACAGCGTCATCGATATTTGTATAATGAAAACCGGACTCAGCCAATTTATATTTGTTCTGAGTAGTATTTGATGGAAATGTATTGAACGTTTTTAATCTCGAGGAAAAAGTAGAGAATTTTGGATATGCTGGTGTTGAATTGAATCGTATTTGGTCGACCAATGACTGGATATCGTTTGCACATTTTTGAAAATTCATTTTTTAAAAAATTGAATAATAACTTGAGAAAACAATATAATGAAATGATGAGAAAATTAAACACAACTTTGTCTGACAGGTAATCGCTGGTAACTGAACATAATAAAAAAAATAAATAAATAATCGATTTTTTAAAATTTAAAAAACAGTGTATCCAACTTTGTGTTCTTTTCTGAAATAATTATTATAAAAAAATTTTACAAGATAAACATTTTTTTAAAGGTTAAATAGACGGATAACGTGTGTGTAATCACCATATTGTGTCACAATACGAAGTGAAACAAGACAATAAAATAATAACACAATTTGGTTTGACAACGGTTTATTAGTTAGTGAAATGTATAACTAAAAATTAATTTTAGTATGACTGAATAAAAAAAATTTAGTGTTTTTTTATATTTAAAAAGTATTAAACATTACTAAACTATAAAAAAATTACATGCATTGGAAAAAAGTGCTCAGAACATACATTAGGGTTTTTGAGGATTTTGATTACACGGTGGAGCATGTAGAAATGTCCCCCTTGAAATGAAGAAATCTCCCTGTAAAAAAAGTGCTCAGAACATACATTAGGGTTTTTGAGAATTTTGATTACACGGTGGAGCATGTAGAAATGTCCCCCTTGAAATGAAGAAATCTCCCTGTAAAAAAGGTGCTCAGAACATACAAATATATACTACTTAGGTGCCAGCAGCATTCATACAAATTTCCACAGTAACGGTTTCTCCGCGTTCAGCAGAAGTTATAGCCCCAACTTGTTTCCTACCCTTTGATGCAATAATTTTAGATTTGGATTTTGGTACAGAAGAAATCCCCGTCTCATCACAATTATATATCCTATCAGGCTTAAATTTATATTGATCCATTAATCCACCAAGAAGTTGAAAAAAATCATCTACAACCCTTTTATTAAAGCCCATTGCTTTTGCAACAGATGTTGCTTCAGGTTTCCTTAGAGATAGTTCAGGATGCCTCTTCATGAATCCTTGGTACCAATCAAAGCCTGCTTTTTTTTTAACATGAGAAAAATCATGGGTGATATTATTTTTTTCTGCAAGTTGATAAGCAAGTTTTTTTAAATCTTCAACACTTAGACCAAATAAACGACCTTCCATTAATTTCAGATAAGAAACCAATTCATTTTCTTCTGTAGTGTTAAAAACTGTTTGTCTTGGTCCTAATGAATCTTTTAATCCAACATCACATGTTGGATCATTTCTTTTTTTCTTTACCTATTAAAATGATACATTATGATTATAAGTAAAACAATACCTAATACAATTTTATATAATTATTCTACCTTTCTTTCGAGAGTACTTTTTGGAACACTAAACTTCTCACATGCTTCTCTATATGTTTTTCCAAGAACAAGAATTTCATTTACAGCAGCACGCATATTGTTAGAATCCCACATTTGCCTATTAGATGTTCTTTTTCTATCACGAGGCATATTGATGACAGTTTTTTTACCTGCGCATTCGATTAAAACTAATATAATAATATATTACATTGTAATATTATTTACTAAGTACTAAATACAATATTTGATATTTGAGGTAAGATGGGACATGTCCAATCTTGACTCAAATGCTATCAATACATATAATGTTTTCTACTGGTTTATGGTCTACATAGAACTAAAAATAAACGATATAAATGTAATCCTTACAAAAAATACTATAATAATAATGTATATTAATAATTAATTGAAATAGATTTACATACCTTACACAGCGATGATTTTTCATAAATTTAACATCAAAATTCCGTTATCACGAAAAAACGACTTTTTGTGTTATCGTTATGCTTAATCACAAATATTTCACCGTATTATAACAGTATGGCCAACATAAATAATTTGTGTGTTGGAAAAAATATAATGAAAACAATAGATCACGATTTGTTAACATTTCCCATCTTACCTCACGACTTCATCTTACCCCAGTCTCCCCTAATATAGTCGGTATTGACTAAAAAATTAATAACAATAATATTGGTATAGTGTGTATTATAATATAGGTATATATTATAATTATTTTAATAAATACATGGTACTATAATAATTATAATTACCTATAAAATAAATACGATGTATTCCGCAAATAATAATTCAACTCACCTACCTACCGTATATTATAACTAATTACTAATAAATAAATATATATTAAAATATACTAAATGATATAGACTGGCCTGTCTCCACTCTGTATCGTTGTTGTTTTTTTTTTATCGTAATGATTTATCTTTGAATTCAAATTACTGCAGTACTTGATCAATGACGAGATACACTCGACAATCAACATTTACTGTAAGTACAGTAACGCGCCACGCGGTTACTTACTTAATAGCTTTTTTAAAAATATTTTCCCGAATTTGACAATATTACAATATTATTTACTATGTCTGGTATCTATAGGCATATAGTAAAATATTGGAGTTGATATTCAATTCTCATTAACAAACAACAATTAATACACAGAGTTTACTGTTCGAAAATGAACGTATAGTACCTACTAAGGGGTACCTATCGATTTTGGACATTTATAATTTGCTTGGTCCTTATCTTTTCATAGACAACCGCCAGCCAAGTGCTAACGCAAAATAATATTAAATATTAATATTATTATTAATTACTTATATATTACTTTATTATAATAGCATATAATAGTCATTCGACTTTAATGATATTAAAAATAATAAACATTTTCCTGTGAATGTGATAAGAAAATATGGCATCATAATATAAATAAAATTTTTTTAATCCATGACTGAGGGTTATAAATAACTTATAGATGTAAAAATATTACGAGATAGTGTAAATATCATTATTATTGTTTACGAGTTTACGACATACCTTCTACCAATTTTACTTAATAACCTAATAATATTATAATATCCCGCTAAATTTTGCTGATATGACTTTAATAACTATTGTTATTAATGCATCGTGTTGTTTTGTGCACTCGTGTCCTCCGGTGTTATGTTCAATTTAATTAATTTAAAATGAAGCATCAAAATTTCTACTATGTAAAAAAACGGTTCCAATAGTCGAGGAGTCTGGTAAGTTGTTCATGTTAATTTTATTACTTGAAAAAACTATCAATTAACTGTTTATTTAACATGTTTATTTATTTCATTATGCCTTCAATATAATATGTTTTAGTTACTACAAATGTAAATTTGCATCAAAGTTTGGATGTCCTGGTTCTGTTAAAGTATATGTCAATGATGGAGTAAAAATATATGAGGTACATCATAATCATTTGGTTAGTGATGAAGATTCAAATATGATAGATTTTAAAAACACTTTAAAACAAAGAAGTGAAAATGAAATTGGCTCACTAAATGAAATGTATGAAGAAGAAGCAAGATTGTAAGTCTTATTCAAATTAGTTCTTTTTAAATTTAATTTTTTAAGTACCTACCTAGTAATAATTATTGATTATTATTAAATAGAAATCAGAATGCCGCGGCTCATTATTCATGGAAAACTGCTGAAAGTTTAATGAGAAGTTGTCGAAAACGATCATTACCACCATTACCCAACACACTTCGTGAACTAGCAGATAAATTTGAGTCAAATCTTTTAAACAGATATCAGGCGGTTGGTGAACTTATTTTTAAAGGTAATATTACTATTATAAATATAAAGGTTAATTTAACTACTTCATTAAATTGTAGTTTTTAGTAAAATCTAGTAAAAATTTCAGTAAAATTTAGCTTACGTAACATTGTATATCAAAATCTTACACCATAGTTTAATATGGAAATATAATTAAATACCTAGTTTATTTATTAAGTTTTGTACATTTTAATAAATATGCACTTTATTATATTAAAAGCAGTGTAATAGTAAATGTGTTCAAAAAAAGTAGGTACCTATGTCTAACTATTTTTGTAAATTATTATTATTAAAAAAATAATTATCATCAAACGGTTTTCAACCAATATTTAAAGTAAACATAGTTGCCTACCTAGATTTTTTTTACCCCTAAAGTATAGTTGGAGGTATAAGATGAAAAAAATAGGTATTAAACTTATTTTATTTTAATGTAGTTTTAATATTTTTTAATATGATATTAATTATAGGCTGTGTTGAGGATATTACTGGTAAGAATTCAATTGTATTTGCTTGCCAATCATTAATTGATCAAGCATTACGATTTTACGTTAATCAAATGCATGTAGATGCAACTTTTAAAATAGTGCCTAGTAAACCAAAATCCCATCAACTTTTAATAATACATGTCATGATAGATAACTATGTAAGTAATATTTAATATGAGCTAAAATAGTAACTATAATTAATATTATTATAATTTTGAAATATTAATATGTATAACATTTTATATTCAAGAGCATTCCTCTGGTGTATGCACTTATGGAAAAAAAAAGTGCCAATGCGTATAACTCTATACTGGACTTTGTAAAACAAAATATCTTACAACAATTTAGACCTACAATTGCAATAACTGATTCAGGGGCGTCATTTCAACTTTTTGCAAGGTATGCTAACATCAGGACAGGCCAAAAAAATTTTCAGCAAGCCAATATATACACTATAATTATTAGAAAAAAAAATTTTTTCTCGCTCCGCTCCAAAGTATTCTTTTTCATCAATCAAATAATTTCATAATATTATAACACAAATATTGTACACCTAATAATACACAGTTAAAACGTACATTATTTGATTTTGGATATCATTATTTCAAATTTATAGACACTAAGGAAAACAAAACAAATTCTGAAATCTTTAATCACACATAAGATATTTTATAAGCACCAAACGCCCAAACATTTATTTATTTACAAATATTAAATTATATTACTAAAATATCAACCCAATGTTGTAGTACTAAACTGAGTATAGACTAACTTACCTTACTGCTCTGCATTTTAAATAACGTATCAACTTTCATATTAGAATTGGCCAAAGATAAAAGTTGTTTTTTATTTTTCTCTCGAAGACGAGCTGCCCCACCTTTTCGTTTATTCATTGTATTTTTTGCCTTTTTTGGTATAGGTACTGAAGTCTGGATTGGAACACGTACAACGTGTCAACACTTGAACACTCAACGTAATAAAAATAAGCTAAATAATAACAGTTTAACGGGACAGTCGGACAGTTTTATCTGGGTTTTATCAATCACTAACACTAATAACGAGTGATGGTTGATCACATTTTACGCGGAACGGCGGAACTATAAAATAATATTTAATAATATTGAATCTATTTTTAAGTTATCTTTTGATAACGCTTCTGATACGCTTGTGGTGTATAGTGATTTGTCGCAGTCCCCTTATTTGTTGGCCGCATCGAGATGTATACACATGTAGTATATACATCTCGATGGTTGGCCGTTGCTATATATAGGTAAGTCGTCAGAGACCGCCCGTGTTTCAAAATCCCAATGTTACATAAATAACTTAATATCATTGATTATAAATACTATTATACATTTATACCTAATCAATGGTAATATCTACTTACTGAACTATAATTATAATATAGTTCAGTGTATCTACTACAGCGTATGGTCTTATAGGGGCATATAGCATAAATTATTGATGCAGATGCTTGAGACCGATTAGATATATAAAAAAAAAGGATAATTTTTGCCCGGCGCAGAAAAATTATAGTCGGGCCAAATTACATCTTGATAATTTTAGGTATGCATAAGCATACCCTGCAATACCCCAAATGACGCCCCTGAACTGATTACGAGACAGCATTGAGGTAAATGATTATAAGAAACTTTCCTTCAGCCACTATTCACGGTTGCTGGTTCCACGTAAACCAAGTTGGTTGATCTAATATAATATATTATTATTCTACAATAATATTATAGTACCTATCTTATATTTTAATCTTTTATGTATTATTATTTCACATTTTATTATATATTTTTGGAAAAAATTGTTGGTGTTATAGTTTATCATTATAGTATAAATTAGTTTTATATTTCCTTTAAGGCTGTGTGGCGTAAGATGAAAAAACTAGAGTATTTACAATTAATGAAAAACAACCCATGGGCAGTTAAAATACTCCGGATGTTAATGGTGATTCCTTTGCTTCCTGCTCAACGAATCGAAGAAGGATTTAATGAATTAAAGCGTTATGCAGGAGCACACAATATTGACTTGCATATGCTTTTTGATTATTATGAATGGTAATTTAGCTATAATAAATTATTATTGATTCTTATCACACCATACAATATTTAGTAGATGGTTTTTAGTAAATTTATAAAAATTAGACAATCTAAATGTATTTTATTATATTAATTTATGATAAGTTACAAACAATTATATTTAATTTATTTTTTATTCATTATGTAGATATTGGTTGACAAATGTAGGAGTTGAAGTACTTTCTGTGTATAAAAAAGTTTATAGGACAAACAATAATATTGAATCATTCCATAATAAACTAAGGCAAACTTTTCAAGTATCACATCCTAGCATATTGGCATTTTTAGGTAATATGTGCTGAAATAACTAAAAATGTTATTTGTTTGAACCCTCAAACATTATTAGTTAACCACAATACATTTATTTAGGAAATTTGTGTAAAATAAACACAAATTATTCAATTAAGTTAAATCAGTTGGAAAACGGTTTAGCTCTCTCTCGAAATATGAAATCAAAGTATATAACAAACGATTCTAGAATTAGAACAGCTAGTCGTCAACTGCGTCAAGGTAGACTCAGTATTAAAAGTTTCCTTTTAAGATGTTCATTCACCGTAGCAGGATATGAAGAAAGGATGCGTTTTATGGCGTTGGGTCAAAATAATATAGAACCTTTGTTGATGAATGATGGTAAATCCATTTTAACAGTTATTAGATTTAAAATGTGTTTAATTATTATTAGTTATTACTATTTTTTTAATTTTAAAGATAATCTTGACATTACTGTAAACGAGCTTGTTAACAATGTAGAAGAACCTGTGGTTGATGAAGGTGTGCATAACATAAATGTTATTAAAAATTACGAGTAAAATTTATAAAATAAAATAAAATTTAGTAAAAATTTTAAAAATCGATTTGTGGTGGCCATTGTTTTGTAATACTATTAAGTAAAACGTTGAACTTGATCCATTGCCAAATAATCTTAACTGTACAAGTTATTACTACTACCAGCGTGACAGCGTGGTTGTGGCTATATGTCTAAAAGTGTCCTAAAAGTTACCCAGCTAGTCTATAAAAATTGCGATTGAATTAGAAATAGAATCACGTATAAAACAGCGTCACTATAACCTATAATATTAGGTAGTCGCGATAACGCACAAGTACCATGCAAACAACTCATTTGGTAAGTGTTAACTGCAACAAAGATATTTTAATTGATTTGATCTATTTTATTTATATTTATTGCTTAATTTATTTTTAATAGATATTGATTCTGACAATAGTGATATTATGGTATTTGTAAGACGTAGAAGAAGGATTTTTAGTATCACTGATGACGAATCCAAAAATGAATCAAATCATTGTAATAATTAGTTAATTTTTTAAAAGATAACAATAGTACTTAACAATTTATTCTAAGACTAAAACTCTTAATAAAATAAAAATGTTTAAACTCTGTAATAAAAGTATGAAGAAGAATGTGTTTTAAAATGATTTATCCATTGTTTATTTTTGAATTATTTTAGATGATGTTGAAAACCTAGAAGTTCCACAACATGAACCTCGTATTAATATTTTTGGTTAGACCGTTATTTATTTACAATTTTATATTGATATTAATTGATTTTTATGTAATTTATTTAGATGAATTCTATAGTGAGCACAATGGGGAGCTTGATCTACAAGAAGTAGAAGCAGTGGTTGACGAAAATAATGTTGATGTTGTCATGTTGGTAGACAATGACCCAGGTAATATAAACTAACTACCTAATAGAATATTATTATATATTTTTATAATTTTATCACTAAGCATTATGTATTTTCAATTTATTTTAAATGATAACGAAAACCTTGTCGATGAGAATAATATGCATAGTAAGTTTACTGTTAACATAACATGTTTTTATTTGTACACTACATTCATTAAATATTTTTATTATTATTTATACATTCCTTAACTAAATACTTTATTGGATAAACCAATGTTATAAGTATTATAATAATTTACTGAAGAAAATGCCACTGTTTATGTATACTCTTTGTTTTATTTTTCAGTTAATGAGGAAGATTTTATCATTCCTGAAGACAGAGATCCAGATCTAATTTATATGATGGAACTCGATGCTAGGAGCAGACGGTTGGAATTGGAGAATATTCCATTTGTACCAGTCCCAATTGTCCTTCTTACCTTAGAAAATCAGGATTCAAAATGTATTATATGCACAGAGGCTGACAGAACACACGCATTCATTCCATGCGGCAATAAAATTTTATGTGGAGATTGTGTGAATTTGTTAGAACCGAAAAGTTGTCCTGCGTGTAGTGAACATTTCACTAACTCGCTTAGAATTTGGTAAAATAAAATAATAACTTGACTTATACTTTGTTCATAATTATTGTTGTGTACTTATATACCTATGATATAAATTAACAACTACACATGTATAATACCTGTCGGACTCCTTACATTGTTGGTATATATATTGTAAAATACAAAACAATACACAATTCATTTTACTGTAAAATAACTTCAATGTATGATTCAGATTAATTTTTAAATATTATATCTATTCCAGACATTATTATGACTAGGATCTTTCAAACCATATTATTTGAAGCTGTACAAAATAACAAAAGGGATTGAACTTGGTAATTGTGATTAATATTCACATAATATAATAAAATTCAATGCTTAAAATGTATGTTATTTGATACTGTGCAGTTTTATTAAACTCCCCTTACAAAAAAAAAAAAAAAATAGAATATACTCTAATTGCAAAAGCAATTGCATCATTGCATAATTACCAAAGCATGCAATAAACTACATAATAATATTATACCTAATTATTATTTTTATTTTAATTAATTAATACTTTAATGAATTGTTAAATAATTTTTAAAAAATAAAGTAAAAAATATTAATATTATAAAAAATAATACATAAATACTAATATTTTAGTTAAAATAATTATTGTTTTTAAATTAAAAATAACAAAAAATCAAATTGTTATGATCCAAGTTAGCTCATTGTAAAAGTAGTTACTCACAGTACAACCAATAGGTTTACCAATGCAGCGATGTCTTCCAAATTGGATTTTGACATCCCAAATGCACCAATTAGATTAACTTTGCCACCAAATAAGACACTGACGTTGAAAATCAAAGCATTATTTCGACTATTGCATACACAGGCACAAAAAAAAACACATCATTGTAAAATCAATACATCATAAGCGTAGAATCACGATATAAATGTTTACATTTTAGATTTTAAGCGAAGCAATGAATGTATTGATTTTACAATGATGTGTGTTTTTTATTTTGTTTTTCTTTCTGTAATTACCTTTTAGGAGAGACAGGAGACTAAAATGCTTAGATTTTCTTCAATAGTATCTTTTCTGATAGTACCTAAAGTGAATCTAGTTGGTACTTTGGGGGTTCAAGAGCAAAGAGGTGGTCAAGTGGGTTTTGCTCTACTGTACAGTAGGTTACAAGTGAGTCACTGTAATGGATTGTGTTAAATTTGAATCCAATGATATAATATCATTGTATAAGAAAAACGATTCTGAGCGAAGACGGTCAGTCAGCCTACCTATGATATTACTAAGTATATTTGATGATATTATTGTGAATAAAGTTATTAATATATTATAATCTATTGGCTATTTACATAAAACCTTGTTTTAAATTTTCAATCCTTAGCTATAAAAGTTGAACATTTTATAAATAGTTATCTACAAAATAATTTTAAATTTTAAATTTGATACATTTTGTAACAATTTGAACTTTAAATGCTTATAAAAAAAATTGTGCTTATGAATTTTCAATATTTTTCAACTGCTATAGAAACAATATATCAGGAGCCTTGGATCACATTTTCACGGTCTTTTACCCAACAAACAAAAATTTTCGACAAGCATGCATTAAAATGGAATTTTCACACATTGCCTTCCAAGGTGACACTGACAAAGCGTCTCCGCTCAGAATGGTTTTTCGTACACAATGATATTACATCATTAAATTATTCAAATGTACTTGTGGAGGGGCTATATTATGTCCGAAAATATTTCAGCCGAAAATAAATTTACGAAAATTATTTTAACCGAAAAATATTTTGTTAGAAACGTATTTTATCCGAAAATTATTAAACACGAAAGTAAAATATACGAAAAATATTTTATCAGAAAATATTATACACGAAAATAATTAAGCCGAAAATATATTAGTCGAAAATATTTTAACCGAAACGTTTTTTATCCGAAAAATATTTCTTCCGAACCGTATTTTATCCGAAAATAACATAATGTCATAATATAGCACTTGATAAGCACACAGAATAAATTCTGTGATAAGCACTTGTCCGAAAAATGATAAGCTCATAAATTCAAAAAAGTAGTACCAACTGAATAAATCGAAATTACCTAATTAATTACATATTCAACCTGATTCAACTCAAGGTTTATAGATAATAGAGGTTGCCTCATAGTCATGTAAACATTTTAGACTCCCCGCAGCGTCTATCATGACCGTGACATCACCCGTCGTACACATTTTGAGACGGCGCATTGATTATGACGAATTATTTGTAGTTTGTACTCTATATTATTACAAAATTATTACTATAAATTACGAATGTGTTATAAATTATAATATATATAAGTCCCCTTATATTGTATAGAATTTAAACACTAATTTGAATAAATTATTAAGTTTTGCATTTAATATTATAGTTCGTCAACTTTCATACATTTTTTTTACAAAACTGATCGTAAAATTCCTTATTTATTATGAATGAAAGATATTATCATTCATATTTTCTGTGAGGTGGTGGTGGATGAACGATTATAACCAAAAGTTGTAGTTAATTATTGTAGTTCCTAAATGCATTAAAAAATATTAATTTTTTATAACAACATTTTATGGTTACCTAAAATTGTTAAAGTTACACGACCTTATACCACTCTTATGAATGATTTTTGTTCATTACGAATAGTTCAAGAAATTATACTACTAAAATATAGTTCAAGTAATTTAAAATTGTATGTATATTTTTTTTTGCAGATTGTAGGAACTGAAATAAAATGAACTATACAAATAGTATATTTTATAGTATATTATACAACTATTGTACAAAAATATAAAATACATAATAATATTGCCACAATTAAGTCATCAGTCTTTTTAGTTTTTGGAGCTTGTGAAGTTGAGATTTTGCTTTCCTTTTTTTTAATAATTTGCTGGAATGCTCATTCAAATATTTCATCTGGATGAGTACTCTTTGTTTAATATAAGTCTGCACAACAGGATTATATTTTTCTGCAACTTCCATCCGAGATAAAATTTTTTTTGTCAGATTCTTGACAACTCCTGGCCCTTTGGGAATTTGTTGCTTTGTAATTTTTCTATAAAGATTTTCAACCCTAAACATTTTAATTTTGAAATCATCACTAGGTATTAAACCACCATAGGACAAACGATTTATCCATGATGGTACCGAGTAATCATAATATAACCTAACCTAGCTAATAACTAATAAGTAATAAACACAGTAACGATGTAAATCAACCATCAACGTATTAACTATTAAGTATTGACAAATAACAATTAACATTAGTGCAATGATAAACAAACAATTTTGTACGACGGCTGACGTCATAGTACAATTTCCCCCACTTCCATTTTTAACAGAATTCCGGTATGAGGCAACCTCTATTATCTATAAACCTTGGATTCAACTATGATAAAAGTTATATTATGAAAAAAGTTATTTCAATAATTTCATGCTTTTATTTGAAAACCAATGCAAGTTATCAGTCCATGAATTTAACATAACCTCAATTATTGTTTATTGACATTTTAAGTGGTAACCTTCTAAATCATGAACCCTGATTACACTAATTAATAATTCGTTATCATAATTTACAATCTATATTATTTGATAATTGATAATGCGAATTTTGTATGGTTTTTTTGGGTTTTTTTTATGCTTTTTGAAAGCTATCTATTTAACAAGTAACAACTGGAAAATTCGTTACACCGACCAATTAAATAGAATCTCCATAAAATTCTCTATCAATTAACTTCGGATTTCACCATTTCTCGTTCTCCTATGTGGGATTAATATCATCCACAAACAGACGACCACAATAGTTCTGAATAGTACATACCTAATATTATAATTTATAATATACATCTGTCATTTACTAACTTACTAGGTACCTATACGTTTATACCTATTGTCCAGCGTTAGTAAATTTCAAGACATGTCATATTTTATAATTATAAGTTATAACAAAATACATTTGTTCATGTTTAACACCCTTAAATAGATGTATTATCAATGTGATTATATGAATAGGAAACTACTTCTAGTAAAACTACTGGCATAAAATTGTGTATGCTGCTAGCATAATTACCCAATGCGAACAAACGTATGTAAATATGTAATAGTTTTTAAAGTTCGATAAATCATTTATAAGTTGTAGATGACGTTCACATAAAATAATATACTTTTAAGTTCCCAAACATTTCGGTTCAAGGCCCTTCTTAAACGTACACCCGGAGTCGGGGGTCCGCCCCCATAGGTGTATTTTGGAAAAGGTTTAGTTTCTGTGCGACGTTTCTGAAACTCGAGATTTGTATAGTTTGGAGGTCGGTGATCAAATTTGGCGTCTTGCGTTGAGACTATACGAGCCGTTTTTCTCCAACTTTTGGGGCTTCAAAATTTGCGTTTTTCGGGGTTTTCGGCACGGACACTTAGATTTTGAGCGCTGCGAGCTGTTTTTGTAGTCGGATGTTATAGAGGACTTTACGACGTATCGATGGGTACCGATATCAAGGTCATCTGACTTTTGGTTCGAGAGTTATGATTTTTAGTGTGTTTTTTGTACTTAAAAAATTACGTAGTTACGTGTATTTTGGATTTTGAGTTTTCGTTCGATCATTACAAAACTCGAGATTCTGGTCTTTTGATGTACGAAGATTCAAAAATGGTCTATGGTTAAAGTACGTACGACCATTATTTCACCCATAATCGGAGTAGCAAAAAGTTGAAAAAACGCATTAAGTGATTTTTCGTATAACCCAACGTTTCCTTATGGTATACGTCTGTATAACATTTTAAGTAATAATTATTTTGAACTTTTTTTTTACATTTATTTTATTTTAGTAGGCGTGTAGCTCATTATTTATTAATGTAAATCGATAGGTATATAAGAATAAAATATTAAAACCTATAAAATAATAGGTCAATTCACTCTAATATACAGGGTGTAACAGATAGAACTGACTTTTGGAATAACTTTTATTCTAATTAATATTTTTGAAATTTTTTTTTAGTTATTAAGAGACACTTGCGCTACTTGTACAATATAAAAAAAATATATTTTTATTTTTTAATAGTAAAAATAAAAAATTTTAATTTGATTACATTTTTATTGGGAAAATTCAAAAATAGCTAATTTGTAAATTTGGTTAAAAGAAAAATTTTGATGGTAAAAATATTTATCTAAATCAATTAGTTTATTTTTTAGAATTTTTTAAAATATCAACATTTTTTTGCATAAATTTATTTGGAACGTAATAACTTATGACATGCCACCTTCTTGCTTTGTTGTGTTTTGTACATCAAACCATGAAAAAGTTTCACTGTTCCAATTTCCTAAAAATTAAATTTCGAGAAAAAAATGGGAAAAATCTATTCTATCTATTATTAATCCAACTGTGTGATGTTAAATATCAAACTACGGGATTATTTGAGTGCACAATTATTATGTAAGACACATTTACTATTTAGAACAATCACTAATAAACAAATTTGGTAAATTTACCTCATTACGTGTTATGTGTGCCCGGTTTATGTAAATATAAAATATAAACTGTATTTACTTTGTACCACACAGATTAACGTTATACTTTTACATACTATTCTTTATAACCGTGCGATCAGGGCCCTTGTCAGTTTTCAAACGACTTCCCTTAACTCTCAAAAAATATTTATGAATCATATTTGATAATCATTATCATATATCGTGGGAAAAAAATTATATCATTTCTTGCATGGCACTCGTTTTAAGTTTTAAAATGAATGAACAATTATAAATGATCAACTATGTTGCAAGAAAAATTAAACCCTATTGACTATATTATTATATTATTATTATATTAACTATAGATTTCCTATAGAGTCACACACTTAGCGCCATCAATAAATTATGAAGATATCTTTGATGACATTCCAAGAATGAATTCTAGAAAAAAACCTTTTTAAACAAAAATGATAACTATGAATAATTGGTATCAAAATCCTATATTATTAGTGACATAATCATTTATTATATTAATTAAATTATGTTTATCTTGTACACGTTTTTACTTTACACAAATATTCGAATTAGAAAACTACTTTACTTAATTGAACAAATAATTGCATACTATTGAGAAAATATAGTTCCATAGAAGTTATGTTTTTAGGATAGGGACGGCAAATGTTAAATCTTCACCTGGATATTCGATACCTGACATAAGCTTTTTTTATCTTTCTAACACTTCTTTAGATTTAATTAATTCTTTAAGGCAATTAACAAAAAACTTGGATGCAAGCAAAATATTTGGTATTCCATAAAAAGGACACTTCGACATTTAGTTACAACCAACGCTGTCTCGCTGGTAATAGTAATAACTTGTTGTACAGTTACGATTATTTAACAATGAATCTGTGGAACTTACCAACTACGGAAAAAGATGCTGTAGCCTTTTACCAAGAAAAAGGCATTTTACCACATAAACGAATCTGTTCGAACGATAACAAAGCGAAACTCTATTTTGGAAAACAAGTATTTTGGAAGTGCAATGTGAAAAGTTGTCAACAAAAGTTAACATGCGTGTTGCCAATTGATTTGTGAATAGTCGCATATCATTTTTGCAAGCTTTACGTTTCATGTTTTGTTGGACAGAGGAAATTACTTTAGTGAAATTTTGTGAAAAACACTTACAACTTAGTAATAATACAGTAAATGATTGGAATAATAATTTACGGGAAGTATGTGTTATAAGTTTGAGAGAAAAATAAAATAAAAAAAATTGGAGAAAAGAGAAAAATAGTGGAAATTGACGAAAGTTTGTTTCCTAAACGTAAAAATAATTGTGGAAGAGCACTCCCCCAGCAATGGATTTTCGGCGGAATATCCCGTGAAACAAAAGAGGTATTTTTAGTAGAAGTTCCTGACGGTAAATGTAAGTTGTGTCCCAAAAAAAAGATTTCGATAACAACATACGTAAGTTGCGGCCCGGTATTTTTCTGGTACCTACATACGTTAATTGCGTCCGACGGAAAATCCGTAAAACTAGCATTTATGTTTTTATTGATGGCTGGGTAATAAGGACTTGTATCAAAGGAGTATATCCGGTTCTCTATCAGCTACACTTTACTACAGTATTACATACGATGAACATATTATATTAGTTCACCGATAACCGTTCTATACGCGTGCACGTGGAGATTTTTGAAAATGAACTTGATAAATAGTGAAATAAATAATACAATGCACAGTGAAAAAAATAAACCATTAAAAGTGATTTCTGGTCATAAGTTTCGTTTTCACAAGTTTTTAATAAATGATGTTGAACTTTAGTGTTGCACCGTTATAACATGTAAGTGCTTTGTTAAATTAAATAGTCTTATTGATACTGAAATTGAAATTTTTAATGAACATAACCATAAGTAATTACCGGAAAATATTTTAACTAAACAAAAAATTAGTAACAATTTAAAAAGAAAAGCAGTCGATGACATGTTTATTAGAACATCAAAAATTTTAAATTCTGAACTGAAAAATGATGATATTGAAAATATAACTTCTGAAGATGTTTTATTAATAAAAAGAAATATGCATAATGCTCGATATTCAAAATTACCCAAATTACCAACTACATTAACACAAATTCACGAGACTGTAAAAATATGGAATTAAGACAATTAAAGGTGAAAACTTTTTGATAGTGAATAATAACGAGACAAATATATTAGGTTTCTCGACAGTTCGTAATTTGCAAGCTTTATGCAGTTTGAACACGATATTTGTAGACGGTACTTTCAAAAGTTGCCCGAAATTATTTTATCAACTCTTTACTATTCATGGTATGTTAAACAATAATTATATCCCACTTGTTTATTTTTTACTGCCATCAAAGTCAACTAATTGCTATACCGATGCATTTCAACCCAGCTCGAATGTATATCGATTTTGAAAAGGCAATACATACTGCTGCAAATGTTGTCTGGCCTTCTATTCTAGTAAAGGGGTGTAGATTCCAACTAGGACAAAGTTGGCACAGAAAGACTCAACAGTTGGGGCTTAGTACCGATTATAAAAAAAAAAAATACAGAAATAAGTAATTTTTTAAAACTCTTTTTTGGACTTCCTTTCTCAAATCCACAAGATATTGAAAACTGTTTTACTGAATACATTATGGCAATACAGCCACAAGATGCTCGAGTATTAGAATTCACAGACTATATATTAAATTCATATATAAAAAATGATGCTGACTTTCCACCAGAAATATGGTCAGAATTTTCATCATCGACTAACAATTGTGAATCTTTTCATAAAGAATTAAATAGTTCATTTAATTCTTCTCACCCTAATATTTTAAAAATATACAAATTGATACTTATATATACTTATATACGAAGTCAAGGCTCAAGAAATAGAATAACAATTGAAAAAGGATACCTAGGTACATTAAAAAAAAATAGAAGAATTAGAAACTAAAAAAATTACTCAAATTGAATTTGTGACGCAATTTGTCATTCAAATTTTTACCTAATTGTATATAGACTTATAAGTTATACAGATAATATTATAATTGATAAAGGACACAGTTGGCACAGAAAAATTCAACAGCTTGGTAGTACTGATAAAAATATGCAATTTAAAAAAATAATAAATAATTAATATCGTAATAAATATTAATAAAAAATTAATTACCAATATTTTTAACCGTACCAACATTATAACGGTAATGTTTACAGTCCAAAGTCTGATAAAATTGGAAGGAAAATATTGATTGCAATTTGGTAATACACATTTAATATAAAAATACCAGGGACGCAATTTACATATGCTCAAAAAATACACGGGACGCAAATTACATCAAAAAGGTACATTGGGACGCAACTTACAGTCACCCGTTCCTGATCGGTCTTCTGCTACTTTGATGTCAAAAATACATCAACGCATAGAGAAAGGGACGATAATTTACTCTGATTGCTGGCGGGCATATAATGCAATACAAGATAATGGCTATCAGCATTTCACAGTGAATCACAGCTATAATTTCGTTGATCCAAGTACACATGCTCACACACATGGAATATAAAGACTTTGGGGATCGGCGAAATGGAGAAACAAACGTCATAGAGGTACAGCGAGACACCATTTAGAATCCTACTTGGTGGAATTTATGTGGCTGAATACTAATCATAATGAAGACAAGTACAACGTTTTACTTAATAGTATTGCAAAACAATGGCCACCACAAATCGATTTTTAAATTTTTACTAAATTTTATTTTATTCTATAAATTTTAATCATAATTTTTGACGTATAAATTTGACATATTATATTATCACATATTTTATTTTATTATATTTGACATATTATTATCATATTATCAATAAATACATTGACTTTTAGCTTTAGGTAGATTTGTTTTATTATAAACATATTAAAAATATGTTGCGTAAAATAATATGCGTTCGAAATCAAGGTAGTCGCTACGAGTCGGCGGTAGGCGCGATAACGCACAAGTGCCAAATACTGTAATATATTCATTCTAATTTAGATATTAATAGTCAGATAATAGTTGATTGCCTGGGTTTATTTTATTTATTTTCATGGAGATCCCAATACGTGATCCTTTTCAATTAATACTAGAAGAGGAAATTGTTACATGTTTGCATATAAATTGTTACATAATAAACATCTAATTATATTAACACAATTTTTATTATTTTTGTTTCTTATTCTATTTTAAATAGCTTGTATTATCATACCCACAAATTATTCAATATAATGTTCAATTAAAAATTCACAATTATGTATACATATAATATTATATGTAACAAAATAATAAATATAAATATATTATTAGTCCTTAGTTTATTATTTAAAATAGGATACCAAAGATTGCCGTGAATTTTTTTTTTGCGGTTGTGGTGTAGATTCTAATCAAATACAAATATATTTATCTAAAATATGAACATTAAAAGTAAAAATCATTTAATCTGTCATCCGTTCTCGTTATTTCATAAGTATACAACGAATAATATCATTGACAGCATGAGCATGATTTAAGTATACAGTACAGATATTTTTAATTTATTTATAAATGTATTCAGTGTTTACATAATAGTTCCTTATTCTCTTAACTTATTGAATTTCAATCTGATTACATTCAAAATAAATAATAGATAACTACCTTAATTTTCATAATATAAACTTAATATTATTTTTGAGTAAATTTTTACCATCATGTAAAACGGAATTCTGATGGATAAAACAATAATATTTACAGGAAGATAAATTAATGACAACAATTTTTAAGGAAATAGACAAAAAATAAAAATATCTATATTGTTACAGTAGCTTTTAATTACACTTAAAAAGAAAAACAAAATATAAACGATTAAGTTGACACAATATGTCTGATAATAACACCAAATTCATATATTTGTGACACCATTTAAGAATTCAAAGGTAGTGATTAGTCACTAACCAGCAAGGTTTTTATAAGTTTTTTCTATGACAAATAAATATCAAGAATTTGCACAACTTCAATTTTAAAACTACTTAATGCTAAAATTGGTACATTTGAACTGGTACATAACTTGTTTGTTATTGTCATTGAATGACACTGAAACAAGATTCAAAAGTATTGAACTCAGAACATATTGTAATATTGAATACAATAGCCGTGCTTCAAGATTAACTAGACTAAATATATAGTTTTATTTACTTCATTATACAAATTGATAGATATAAATGTAATATTATTAACATTTTACATAATATTAAATTATAATATGCACTTCTGTATATATACTTAAACCTGATTCATTATCTTGAAAATACGTCCAGTGTCTACAGTCAACTTACAACTCAAGCTCTAAATACACAAAAGCTTCATTATAAGTCCCACACATGTTAAGAAAATTCACTAGACAAAAATATTAATAGGCCAGGCAAAGAAGAAAAAATGGCGGAAAAAAATCCCAACCAAGATTTTTTTTTTTTTAAAGTTTTAATAAAATATGCCCTATAACATACTAAAAGTCCCCATTAATCGGACTGGAGCTTTTTTTTTTTATAAGCTCACGAAAGTTTAAAAATATGAGCTTTTTTGAATATCTCAAAAAATATTACAAATATCAAAAAAAGTTTCAAATAAAAGTTATTTATTAGACAATTTACAAAAAAAAAGTTCTCTTATATTTTTGCATTTAAACAAATATTTGGCAAGATATATTTGTATAAAAATTGATAGTTAAAAAACTATTAATACATTTCTCTCTCTTTCTGTGTTAAATTTTTTTTACACTGTATTAAATATATTTATATGTTCTACAAACTAAAGGTGAACGATTCAATTATAATAACATAACAAAACATACTACTAATAAAAATAGTAAATAAGCTAGAGAATAGGTAATTGGTCAGTAACGAATTCACGATGTACCTACATACTTTTATCTGAAATTCTGTACGGCACGTCATAAACTCATAGTATTTATAAGCGATAAGAAACTAGTTTTGTGCCAAATAATATTGTTATATTGTAATCTATTCTGACAATAGTTTCCCGTCATATACGGATGGTACTGATGGCAGTAGTGTACGTATCGTAGTCGTAACGAGTCAGTTGACAATTTTAACGTCTTGTGCGATTAAGTGAATATTACGTTGTTTCAACATTATTAGTTCAATTTTTTATTTTAAAATTATAATATTATAAAAAATGTCATTAATAAAGTGTTATATTTGTAAGAAGACTCAAGGTAACTTTGTTGAAGTTAAACAAAAGGGTTTAATAAGTCTCGTCAAAGCTAGTCAAATGCGTGATGACAATAAGTTTAATAATGTCAGTGGCACGATAATGGTACATATTGAATGTAGAAAATCGTACACGCGTAAAAGTAGCATCGTGAGTGACTTAAAACAAGCTAGTGCTTCAACTGCATCTAATAAGTCAGCGCCTCCTACACCTATCAAAAATAAAGTACGGTCATCTCATCAGTCGCTTCAACTAAAATGTAAGTGTCTTTTTTGCTTAGAAATTATACCAGACAATTTTTCGGATATTCAAAAGAAAAAGCCTGTTGAGAATAGACAAATTGTATGTACAGTAACTACTTTAAACGTAGGCCATTCTATAGTTGCACAAGCAAAAAAACGAAATGATGTATGGGGTAAAGAGGTTGAAAAACGTTTAGCTAATGTCATTGATGTTGTAGCAGCTGATGTTATTTATCACAAACACTGTTTTGTTAATTTTTTCAAATCAACCTCCAGTGGAAATTTAAAAAGAGGTAGGCCGCAAAATGAGAGTATTATGATAGTTATGGACAAAATATACTCTATTTTAGAAAACAGTGAGGAATGTCAATTTTCGATTGAAAATGATATATTGTCTTGTATTGATTATGAATATGTGCCCGATGTCAAAACTATTCGTGCGAAATTGCTCGAAAAATATGGTGAAAATATCGTTATAAGTTCTGCCAACAAAAAAACCACAACTGTATGTTTTAGAGGCACAAGTCAAAATATTTTGACTAAACACTGGTATGAAAATCGAAAAGTAAACAAAGAGGAAGAGAGACAAAGAATCGTTGAGGCAGCAGCAATAATTATTCGGGAAGACATTCGCTCGCAGATAAATGATACAAGTTCTTACCCAGCACCCAATGACTTTTTAACAAATGTAGATAGTGTCATTCCTAAAACATTGAGTTTATTTTTAAATAGCGTAATATTAAGTAATAAGAAAGGTGATAGAACACATGTATCAAAAAAATGTACTTCTATTGCTCATGCTATTATGTCAGCGACAAGACCTCGTTCATTTCGGTCTACAATACAAATGAGTGTTGGTATATACTTACATAGAAAATTTGAATCAAGATATTTAATAAATATTTTATCAAGTCTTGGGCTTTGCTCGACATACCATGATATAATTAAATTTGAAACATCTTCTTTCATTTACCCACAAACTCGGGTTTTAGAAAATTCTTTTAGCCAATTTGTATTTGACAATGCTGATTTTAACTCGTGCACTATCGATGGTTTAAATACTACACATATAATGGGTGGTATATGTTGTGCTACACCAGCTACATCAGTTATTCCAGACGAGCCTTTAATTATTGTAAAAACACTTCCATCGGCTAAAGATATTAGCAAGTATGGTCAAGTGCCCATCTACTATTATGAAAAGGGTATCGAAAGTGGGTTAAAGAATATTGAAATTCGAGATCTTAACCAGTTCACTACATTTCAAAGAACTACGCAACACCTCCAACCTATTGACGTTCTATGGGCCTGTGGAAAATATTTGAAAATAAACAATTTAAGTGGTTGGAATGGATACATGGAAAATATATGTCAGCTTTCCCCAATAGACTATTCTCTTTCGCAAATAATATTTTTACCTTTTGTAGATTTACCCGCTCATAGTTATGATGCAATTTCAACAGTACTTCATTTTGCAGTAACAAAATCAAACGAAAGTAATCAAAAGACTACGTTTGTTACTTTCGATTTGCCATTGTACATGAAAGCAAAAGATATTGTTCATACTCATGGCAAAGAACTTTCAAACGTCATTGTTCGACTTGGTGGTTTTCATCTACTTATGTCTTTTCTAGGCTGCATTGGATATTTAATGACGAATAGTGGACTTCAGGAAATGTTAAACACTATATATGCACCAAATTCTGTAGAAAAACTTTTAACTGGTCATGCCTATTCTAGAGCCGTCCGAGCACACTCTTTAACACACTTAGCATTATCAAAACTTATTTTTGAAAGAATTAAATTAACTGAAGATGAACGTGTTAAAGCCAACGAATATTTCAGTGTATACTTTGAGCAACCAACAAGTATGGAAGTTGTAAACCAAGATCCAAATTTTAATTTAATGACTAATAAGTTTATAACCGAAATAAATTCAATTAAAAATCTAGGGCCAACAGCTGAATTATGGGTACAGTATTTTGAAATGGTTACATTAATGAAAAAATTTATTCAAGCTGAAAGATTAGGTGACTGGTATTTACATTTATCTTGTTGTAGGGAAATGCTACCTTATTTTCAAGCATCTGGTCATATCCCGTACGCTAAGGCAACCTATTTGTATCTACAAGAAATGCTAACATTAGAACAAAAAATGAATGCTGACGAGTATTCAAAATTTGTAACTAAAGGTTACTTTACTATCCGCCGCACAGATAAAACTTGGTCTGGTTTATGGACTGACATGACAATCGAACAAACTCTTATGAGGACGATGAAAACGGTTGGTGGTCTTACTCATGGTAGAGGTATGACGGATAGTGTTAAGACTAAATGGATTTTGGGTATGCCTGTTTTAAATAATATTTGTACCAATATTGAACAGTTTGTAAATCTTACTTCCAATGTAAGCGAACAGCATGTTGAGCTACGGGATTCTAGAATATCTAGAGATGACAGTGATGTTGAAAAAATTTCTCAATGGTTTTCGTTTAATTATCCTTTTCAAAATACCAACTGTGTTATGTCAATCGCTAGCGGAATTTCTGGTAACGATAATGTTAATTGTCACAAAGCATATGAAGTTGGTCTTGATCTAGTAAACTCAATGGTGGGTAATAACTTCCATGATATAAAACTGAAGAGGTCAAGTAAAGTTACAACTCTAGCTTCAATAACTTCTGGTGTTAAGATTAATGAGGAAATAATTAAAATTAACCCGTTACTACTGTTTCAACGAATTGCAATCTTAAAAAAAAATGATGATGAACTTTTATCATACCTTCAATTTGAGCTTGCACCCTTCCCGTTAGCATTATTTGATGAGCAAGGTCTAAGAAAAACCAAAAAATCAGCATTGTATGATATCTTACAACCAATATCTTTAGAAAATATTAATATAACTAACGGAAAATATGTTATTGATGGAGGATTTCTCCTACATAGAGTTATTTGGCAAATGAACCAAACATTTGAACTAATTTGTGAGTCTTATATTACTTATGTAGAAAAACATTTTGGTGCTGATGCAATTGTTGTGTTTGATGGTTATGAAAACAACGCAAAAAGTATAAAAAGTTCAGAGCGTCAACGCCGAAAGTTGAAAAAAAAGTGTAGTGATGTGTTTTTTGAAAGCCATATGATAGTTCCTGTTTCAAAAGAGAACTTTTTATCAAATGATAATAATAAAATGCGATTTATTGAAATGCTTAAAATAAAATTAATTAATCATGGGTTTATTGTTAAAATAGCAAATGATGATGCCGATACATTAATTGTCAGCACTGCTATTAATGTATCAAGTTATCATCCTAAAACTATCTTGGTTGGTGAGGACATTGACTTGTTAGTACTTCTAATTGCTTTAACTCCTAGAGAAAATAATATTTATTTTCTAAAACCTAGCTCAGGAAAAATAGAAAAAAAAATGTATAGTACTGAATTCATACAAAACCACGATAAACCAATGATAAATAAAATATTGTTTTATCATGCGCTAAGTGGTTGTGATACAACGTCAGCTTTATTCCAAAAAGGAAAAAAAAAATGCGTACAAATACTAGATAAACAGAAGGATATAAACTCAATCGTTTCAATTTTTAATAATCCTAATTCATCTCATGAGGAAATAGCAAAAAATGGTGTTAAATGTTTTTTATATTTATATGGCGCATCAGAAAATGAGAAGTCTTTGAACCAACAACGTTATAAACTGTTTACAAAATGTGCTACAAAAAACAAAATTAATCTTGCGTCACTTCCTCCAACAGAAGAAGCTGTCAGACAACATTCTTATAGAGTTTACTTGCAAGTGCAGCTGTGGCTAGGTCATATAAAAAACCCGGAGGATTGGGGATGGACATTTCAAAATAATATTTTGTTACCAGTTACTACACTGAAAGCTCCAGCACCCGATCAGTTACTTAAATGTATATCATGTAGTTGTACAAAAGGTTGTGGTAAAAACTGTGGTTGTCGAAAAGCAGGTCTTAAGTGCTCAATTATATGTGGACATTGCAAAGGCCAATGGTGCACTAATTCTATAGAAATAGAGGTTGATTGTACAGAAGATTGTACACTTTCAGAATTATTAGATGAAATCGCAGAAGAAGAAGAAGAATACGAAACATAAAAGTATGATCTGCCAGCACTATATGTAGTGTAATTAACTTTAAATTATAATAATTTTTTTTTTATTATACAAATTATTTGTATGCTATCATAAGTTTTAAAAATATCAATTATTACTATGTTATTATAATTCAATCGTTCATGTTTATAGTTTGTAGAATACACAAATATATTTAATACAGAGTAAAAAAAATTTAACACGGAAAGAGAGAGAAATGTATTAATAGTTTTTTAACTGTCAATTTTTATACAAATATATCTTGCCAAATATTTGTTTAAATGCAAAAATATAAGAGAACTTTTTTTTTGTAAATTGTCTAATAAATAACTTTTATTTGAAACTTTTTTTGATATTTGTAATATTTTTTGAGATATTCAAAAAAGCTCATATTTTTAAACTTTCGTGAGCTTATAAAAAAAAAGCTCCAGTCCGATTAATGGGGACTTTTAGTATGTTATAGGGCATATTTTATTAAAACTTTAAAAAAAAAAAAATCTTGGTTGGGATTTTTTTCCGCCATTTTCAAAAATGTTGTCTCTATTGCCTGGCCTAAATGTAATACAGCCGCTATAATCCATATCTGCCTACCTAATTATTATTATTTATTGTTTATAAAAAACACAATAAATATGTTATATGTTATACATAACAATAACTATATAATATAATGTATTACATCTAAAATTCATTTTTTATATTATTTAAATTTTAGTGTTTGATGTTTTAACATGAAAACTTGATTTTTGATCATAAAATGTTTATCTATATTAAGATGTTAGGTATAAACAATTGTTTTTTTTTCTGCATTATCTAGAACAATTTTCATTTTAAAAGCTCCTATATAAGCTTGTAGATATTAATTAAATTGTTATACCTAAATATTGTTATATGTTTAGATAAGTATTTATTATTTTAATAATTCTATAATTTTTGTCTTTAGTAATTACAAAATAGGTTTGAAAATCCAATATGTGTGTAGATTAAGTTTTAATGTAAAATTATTTGCTATACTTATTTGTGTTATTAATTTAGGAAATTTTGGATCATTTAACATGGCTTCTATATTAAAATTAAAAGGCCTCAGCAAAAGTTCTCGTTATCGTATTCGTGCTAGAGCTCGCAATGAAACCAATATGATAATACCTATATTAAATACTATCCCCCTTGATAACAATACAATTAATATAGTGAATGAAGATGTAAATAGTATTGAAGATATTCCTGATCAATCTTACGACAATATAAATATTAATGAAGATCATGCTAGTATAACTGTTCATAGTGAGCCGTGCATTTCTGAAATAGAACATCATAGTACACTCGATAATATTTCTGATGAACTATGTCCTCTTCATCAGTTTTTATGTTCATGGAGTGTCAAATATAATATAAATCATGAAGCTTTAACCGAGTTGTTAAAAGGATTATGTCCAAGAGGACATTCTAATTTACCTGCATGTGCTAAAACTTTACTTAAAACACCAAAGACGATTCTAATTAAACCAATAAGTGGAGGAGATTACCATAATATTGGTATATCTACTGAGATTGAAAATCTAGCCTTGAAGAATGTTCAACTACCTGATGTATTACATTTAAATGTAGGTATTGATGGTTTGCCAATATCAAAGAGTACATCAGATGAGTTATGGCCAATATTGGGTTTATTTACAAATGTACCAGAATCAAAAGTATTCTTAATAGGCTGTTTTCACGGAAAATCAAAGCCTAAAATATCTAATGAATATTTATCTGATTTTGTAAATGAAAGTATACTATTAATTAATGAAGGAATAATTATTGGTGAACGACTAATAAAAATTAAATTGAATGCGTTAGTGGCAGATGCTCCTGCTAAGGCCTTTTTATTAAACATTAAGGGCCATAATAGTTTTGATAGTTGCTCTAAATGTCATGTTAAAGGATTTTGGCTGGGAAAAGTTTGTTTTCCCACAACTGTTTCAACATTAAGAAGTCATGAAAGTTTTACGCTGTACAGCGACCATGATTACCATAAGCAACCTACTATTTTGGATCAAATACCAGGATTTTCTTTAGTGGATAATATGGTTCTTGACTACATGCATTTGGTATTGGAAGGTGTGGTTCAAAAAATCATAAGATATTGGATCAGTACAAAACATCCAACTAAGCTACCCACTGGACTAATTACAGTCATGAATGAAAGGCTTTCCCGGTGTGCAATTTATATACCTACCGAATTTCAAAGATCTGCAAATGAAAATTCGAGAACACATCCATTTAGTCAAGCTAACCGATGGAAAGCAACAGAAAGTAGACAATTTTTATTGTATACTAGTATTTTGTGTTTAAAAGGGTTAGTGTCAAGCACTATAATGGAACATTTTTTTACCTTAAGTATTGCGATGCGAATACTTTTGTCTCCTACATTAAACTTGATAAATAATGAATATGCAGACAGGTTATTGAGCCATTTTGTTTCTCAGTTTGAACACTTGTATGGTAAAGAAAATGTTTCTTATAATGTGCACGGAATTCTTCATTTAGCAAGCGAGGCTAAACGATTTGGAGCTCTTGATACTTGTTGTGCTTTTCCATTTGAAAGTTATATGCAAATGTTAAAAAAAAAAATATCAGGTCATTATACAAGCCATTACAACAAATAAGTCGAAGATACTGGGAAATTAAAAATAATGAAGTAATTTCAAAAATGCCTCATACCATTAGTTCATCGTCCATCTCTTATATTGGCAAGATTACATCTGGTGGTGGCTTTATGATGGGTGATGCTGTGTATCCACAATATTCGGGATTAAAATTAGATACTCTATCTATCAGAATTAACAAGAAAGATCGATATGTGAAGATGAAAGACAACTCAATTGTAGAAATTGAAACAATTGCCACCTCAAAGATATGTGGTAGTGTAATAATTATTGGTAGACCGTTTGAAAATGTAACTGATTGGTTTACAACTCCGTGTAAATCTTCATACGTTAGTATATATTATTCATTGCAAACTGGCCCACTTAAACAATGGAATATTGATGAAATAATTTCAAAGATGATTTGTTTTCCGGCTAGCATTGTCAAAAAACCAGGATCAGTTTTAATAACTCTTGTACATCATATTTAAAATGTAAAAACAGAGAAAAAAATGTTTATTATAATAATTTTAGATATATAAGTCATATAATTAATAAAAATAGTTATAATTTATGAGAAATTTTGTGTTTAAGTTTTTATGGATTAAGATAAACCTAAATGTAAACTTTTAGGTTGTATGTTATTGTTATTTATAAGAATACAATGAAAAAATGAAAAATGTTTTGATAGAAATATAAAGGTTGTTATATATAGGTAATTTTATTTTATAAAATCATTAAGAAAACTCAACAGCTTTAACATCAATAGTTATACATGCATTTATGTTTCTTGTTTAGATTACCTATTAAAATGTGGACTGTTGCAATTTTTACCAGAACTAATGAAGTTGCGGCAGTACCTACTGTGTGGATTATGAGTAGAAATTGTGATTCAGAAACTGAAATGTGTTGGTGGCCTAATGTCAAAAAAAGTAATAGCCAGTTAGGATATAAGTATTTTAACTCAAAACAAGTTTCTACAATGATTAAAGAACAATACAAACCAAATAAAAACGAAGGAACATTTATCAGCAACTACATGTACTGAACATTTTAGTAAGTATTTAATTTAGTTTTAGAAGATAAAGACATTCAAATGTATAAAATAAAAAATGGGCAGATTGTAAATACAAATATATAGTTTAGACTATACTTCTGTTCTAATTCTAATCATGTTATTTTCCACGAAGACACTTTGATAGATGCAAGATAATATGCCAAAGTTCTTTCTGGAAGTTCAGAAGAAAATGATTTGGTCAATAATAGTAATAAAAAGCGGGAAAAAAAAAATTCCCCTGAGATATCAAAATGATAAGTCAATTGAATTGCCAAGTACTCAACAAAGTAATTATATTGTATTGCAATAGATCTATAGAAAAAAATATTTTATTCTTTTTAATATTTACAGGTACTGTTAAAAGAACTAAAACTAATCAGCTACCTATTCATCCATTGGATATTCATAAACATAAAAATAACAAAAGTAATATTATTTTGTAAAACTGTTAGTGTGTATTTTTGAATTATTAATACATTTTATTTATATAATGTACAGATTCGTCTCAGCCGAAAAAAATGGTTTTAGATACAGTGTCAAACTCAATCTCTTCAGAATGCGTCGATTTCTGTCCGGCATCCACCTCTACACGTACTAACTAATAATACCTACTTAATAATAACAAAGTTTTAACCATTGTTAATTTATCAAATGATTGTTTTACCTATATTTTTGTTTTTATAAATTTCTAGCAGAGAAAATTAAGCCTTCATCAATTATTATAGATGAAGATCTCTTTCATAATGTATCTGATAATTTATTGAACAATTTAACCAATGGTATGAACCTTTTATCATTAAATAATTACCAATTGATAAATAGCTTCTAGCCTATTTGTTTATCTCTTGTTTTCTAGACCTCTTCTTAAATACAAGTAATTGCTCAAATAATTTTGAAGACTAAACGAATGTTACAAAAGTCGAAAACTTTCAGTCAGTTATCGCTTCGTCTTTATTTCAACGTAACGCACGTAATATAAAACTTGGTTTTAGTTATACCTGATTTAATAATATACTTTTTTATACCAAAAACATTCATTGCTTTACTAAAAATATTAATTAATTAATTTTATTTCGCTATTACAGAATCTATGTCGGTAAATAATTATGATGTCGCAAATGGTTCCAAGTCTTCATTACCTTCAAATAAGAGTCATTCATTATTTTCTCGTCAAATGGGTAATAATTATAATCATGACTATTTAAAATGTTAAAAAAAAATATATTATTAACTTTATATTATAGATATACATTCAGATTCTGTAAGTCTGCAAGATATTCCTGATTTCAAAGCAAATAATTACAATGAAAGAACCACAACTGGTTAGTTATTTTAATTTTTAAATATTTTTGCTATGCTGCTATTTACAAAATATTTTTTTCAGACAACCTCTGTAGCTATACAACATTACACAATTTACTTCATCCTATTTTACTTCGCCTTACTGCCATTGAAAAGGTGCAACAAAAAATGGCTAACAATTTAGAAATTATTGGCAGTCACTTGATTACAATAAGTGGGGAATGGTCTCGTCGTAAACTCGTTGAATTACCCAAAATTGGAGGTTTTTTACAACATTTAATACCTTTGACAACAATGGAACATTATCATGTACTGGTCAATATGTTAAAAAATGTTGAGCATAAACAAAAGTTGGTGAGTAAAATATGAATTTAATGTTATAAAAATATAATTAAAATATGTTTTACCATCATTCAGTTAACTGGTTTTATTTGGTTATAATTCATAATTCTAATTCTTCTCTTATGAAAATTAAATTATTGTATTGTTAATGAATTACAAATAAAAAAGTGTTATTAAAAAAAAAAAATATGATTTTACTTTTATTTTATTCATTATCTACACAATTACCTAACCTAATTGACTAACTAACAAACTAACACTAACTGAAAGCAATATTTCTATCTAAGAGGGACACCCGCTGAAATGTTGCTCTAAGGGAGTGGGGGTCGAAAAAAATTGTAAGTACCCAAGATTAGCTTTATGTTAAAAATTTCCAATTTTGTAAGTGAAACGAAAAATCTCAGGTGGGTAGTGGCCTCCACTGCCCCCCCTACCGGGCTTCACTGCTACCTGGGATAGTGTATAGTCTATATTTATAATTTATATATATATAATATATAGATATAATATGTATGCAGTGGCGTAACTAGACAAAAATCTAGGGGGGCAATATTATTCATTCACCATAATCTAAACCCTGATCTCCCCCTGGTTTAGTCTTAAAACTAATTTTATGGTATTTGTGGGGGGCAATTTCCCCCGTTCCCCACCCCCAATTACGCCACTGTATGTATGTCTGTAGTCCTGTATTTTAAGGCACTGTTTAGACACTTTTCATGAATCCGTAATAAGGCACTGTTCAGACACTAATCCATATTTAATTTATAGACACCATTGAGACACTGGTGTCCCAACTTGACACTTTCAATGGTCTTGTCGTATTCAAATATTAGTGTTGGACTGGTGTCTGGCACCAGTCCAGGACGAATAAATTTAACTGCTGACACTAACTGAAAACCAATATTTCTACCCGGGTCATTGTTATATACATTTCATTATCTATCTATATTAAGATAAGTGTAACAATATTGTATTAATGTTATTCAGATGACATTTTTTACATGAAAATTCCATGTAACTACTCCAATAGTAAATTCACTGTGCTCATAATTCATAATTTGTTTGTACCATTATACATAACTTAAACTTACACTTAATTTTCAATATTTTAGTACATCAAAAGTAAACTAAGCACAATTATATCAATGCATAACGTACACATGACATAGTTGATATAGTATATGACACAAATACAAGTTTACCATAAACCTTCTATTTCAACAATTGTTAGGTAGGTATGTCATTAAACTTTAATTCAACAAATTTCCTTTTTCTTTTTTACACCTTATGCTTACTAATAATAATGCTTATAATTCACTATTTTAATTGCATAATATAAATTAATAACTTGGGCTATGCAACGTTTGGTACATTCTACAAACTGTACAGACTCAAAATTTGTTTGATTACATCGTATTATACTTTAAATTTGCATTAAATTTTGCATTACACTTTTAATTTGCATTACAGTGAATGACTCAATAACTATATTGTACAGTGGAAATAAATAGAAAACAAATAGTTATTGCAATGTTGTTGTTTCATATAAATACACTTTTGTACATTTGGTTTACTCTACACTCAACCATTGTTATGATTTAATATTTTGTTTTTGAACATTTAAACTGACGGTCTATGATTCTATAGGTAGTCGGACCTTTACGGGAACGAGAAGATCGTGCGGAAAATGTTGACGCCGATGTACAAGTTGTTGAAGTGCAGATGCATGAAGTTCTGTTCGACAACAACATTGAGGTAGTGGAAGTCGCGATGGACGACGACAATATTGAGGTAGTGGAAGTCGTGATGAGTGATGATGACAACATTGAGATAGTGGAACGCGATAACGTTGAAATCGTGGAAGTTCTCATAAACGGAAAGGAACAAGTGCCAATTCAAGTTGAAGTGGTATCGGATGACGAAAACTTTGTTGGTGTTTTTGACATTTCAACCCTATTGTTCGCGCCAAACATATTGCTTATCGCTTCTGCGCGCCGATGACACCGTCTTAATTGCCTTTTTCCTCTCCATACTCCACTCCGTCTTTATAATCATGTTACTATTCAAATTTATCATATTATTGTTATTTATTCTCTTTGTTTATGTCGTTTTCTGTTTAACCATTATTGGGCGGCCTTTTGCCGCATATGTTTATTATCATATTTTTCATATCCGTCGTATTACTGATTACTTTTGTTTTGTTATTATTATTATTCTGCGGCCAACGCCCTTTTTTTTCTTCTGTTATTTTTTTTACTCATATATATATATCATTGTTTTTTTTATATACACGGTCGCTCTTATAGCACCTTTCTTTTTGTTGTGTATCTCATCGTACCATACCCTAAAATATTATTTCACATATTATGTCGTTGTGTCTCGTTGTCATTGCGCCGCGAACACTCTGTATTATATTAAAAATGATTGGGTATTATACAAAATAAACTCAAATGTCGATGTCTACAACAGTTGAGTGAGTTTTTTTGTTATTATTCTTATTTTGTTATTCCGATCACAAATGTGTGACTGAGAGTTGTACAATCGTTGACATCAACTCACTCAACGGTAATTGCCCATCCTGAGACAACGTCGATTTTGGGCTGCCTACTATTTCTTCGTCGTCCATGGTCGCTGTCTGTTCCGCGTAAGTCCGCCAGCACCCATTGTGGGTTGTGTGAGAGGCCGCCCCGGTCGTCCAGTCGTACCAGTCATCAGCCTACCAGTCACCAGCCCGCCATCAACTGCCTTAGTTATAAGTAGTTTTTAAGTTGTCCTAATATTGGTAGTTTCCCCCCTGTGGTTATTGCACCAGACCGGATCGACCACAGGGCCCCTCGGCCCCTTGCCTACTCATAACTTCTAAGGCGAAACCATATTTGGTTGCCTACCTGCCACTTAGTCGGCGTTTTTTTTGTTCTATGCTAGGCAGTTTTTTTTGGCACTTATTGTTCTCGGGCATTACCGAGTGGTCCTTCGGGAGCCCATAGTGTTGGGCGCCTACACTATAGACACTGTGCATATGATCAAAAACTACGCCCTCTGGTGGTTAATCAATGCGTTATCGGCATGACAACTAATATAATATTATTATGTACGAATAACTATTTTTAAATATTTACTTAAGTATTAGTTATTTATTTTAACTTTTTGATTAACAAATTGATTACATCATTTATTTTGTCTTAAAACATACATTTAATAAATGGTGTTTTAGTTAATACGTTAAATTAATGAATTAGCTGACAAGAATTTATATCATTTAATTTATATTTATTAATTGGTGCTCTTTCAAATTGTATTTTTTAATTTAGTTATATTAGTAGTTAGTTACCTATATAATTAAGATGAATGATATTATTTTGGAAACTGGTTTTCAAAGTATTTATTCAGATGTACTACATAATAAAGAAAAATCATTAAATTTACTCAAAAGTGGGCATTTGATTAATGTAAAAGAAGTAAAATCGTTCAAAACAAATAGTTTTATTTTTGGCAATGTTATAAGACAAACATCAGTGACTTCTACACCATACAAAGTTAAAATTGAAGTAAATATACTTATTTATTACTGATACACGAACTTGAACTTAATTCTGTAAATACTAATTATTAACAGCTCGATGAAACAAGAAAAGTTAAAGTAGACAGCTGTGAATGTGCTGCTGGTGAAGGACAACGATGCAAACACATAGGTGCACTTTTTTGTTATATTAATAATGAAGAAACACTAGCTAAAACAGTTTTACCACAATCATGGGGACAACCATCAAAAAGAAGTGAAGACAAGTATAAAAAAGGAAAAAGGATTTGTGATTTATTCCATGCTAAAAAGCCAAGACTAGATATACCTGATATTAGTATTAAATCAATTATTGAAAATAGTGACTTATTAGAATTGCCATGCTCTTTAAGTTATAATCTTAAAGCTGAATTAAAAACTGAAATAAGTAGAACTTGTGAGGACACATTAAATTCAATCATCGACAGTGTAGAAGAAGAATTAATTTATGACTTGAATAATCCATTTTTAAACAACAGGAACTTAATAATACTTCTTTTTTTAATAATTCTTATTCTTATTTCCCTCTTAATGAAAATGAGTTAATATTTTTTAATAATTTTATATATGTAACCAAAGAAAAATTAAAATTAGTTTTTAATAAAAGTTTAAATTAGTCAGATCAATTTTGGTTAAATTGTAGATTATATAGAATTTCAGCTAGTAGCAAAGCACACAAAATAAAAACTTTAAAAATATTAACTTGTGAAAAACAACAATCTTTGGCCATACGTTTATTAAGTTCTAAATCTGTAGTCGGACAAGCTGCAATTAATGCTTCATATGGAACTGAAACTGAAAATGATGCTTTTGAATCCTACTGTAAATGTTTTAATGTTACAGTAATTAAATGTGGTCTAATAGTTCATATAAAGTATCCGTGGCTTTGTGCTTCACCAGATGGGATTGTAGTTATTGATGGTATACCTAAAAAGTGCTAGAAATTAAATGTCCAATAAGTTGCAAGGGTAAAATGATAATTGATCCTATTTTAAATGTTTCTAATGTTAAATATTTACAGTTAATTAATGGGAAAGTAACATTAAAGAAAAGTCATACATACTACACCCAATGTCAAATACTCATGTTCAGCTCAGGGTTAGATGAATGTGATTTATATATTTTTAATTTCATTGAACCTGTTCTCATAAATATTATTAAAGATGAACACTTTCTAATGAATACTTTAACTAAATTAGAAATGTTTTATTTTTAATTTTATTTATCAACTTGTGTACGTATGAAAAATAATGAATATAATTAATTGTATTTAAGTTATAATGTTGTACTTATATTTAAATGTATGCTTTACTTTTATTTGATTGAGTTATTTATACTTAAGTTTAATATTGTTATGTTGCTTATGTAATTTTATTATGTACTATAATATCAGTAATCTTAACTTATTAGTCCATTTTTAAATAAATGTATTAGTTATTATTAATGCATAGGTACCTAGGTGTTAAAATATTGAAAGCTGAAATTAAAACATAAATAACAAATTTAATAGTATACAATATACATGTTTATAAATAATTACATTGTTAAATATTTTTTTTGTTAAAAATAATAACATTAAAGATAAGAATATATTTTTAAAGATTATTCTAAATATGATTTTTTTATTACAATACATTTATAAATTATAATTATATTTCTCATTATATATTCAGTTATAAAAAAAGAACAATAAAAGCAGATTGAATTTAATATTGGTACATTAACTATTGTTTTATTATTGGTGATTGCATATTAGTTATAACACAGCACATATTGACAATATTGTCCAGTGGCGCACGGGGGGTTAGGAGGTTATAACCCCCCCCGAAATGTCTTCCTTCATTACGAGTGTCTGGAGACAACCCACGAATAAATTTCTCATCAATTATTATGTCTTTATTTCTTATCAAATATATTATAAAATTTAAATAATATCATATTATTTTAATTTGATTTTGTTAGTGTTGATAAGAGGTACTGTCCGTTGTCGTGATTAGCAGGTTATAGAAATCTATGGATGGGCAGCGCCGCAGCGGGTCGCTACCTTTTGTTCCACAAAACATTTGTTCCAAAAAATATTTGTTCCAATGTTGTTATCACACTTTTGAGGACTTCTGTTCCACAAAATATTTGTTCCAATATAGATTTATTCCAAAGAATTATTATTCCAAAAAGTATTTGTTCCAAAATAAAGTTGTTCCAATATACGTTTATTCCAAGAAATTTTTGTTCCAAAAAATATTTGTTCCGAAAAATAACTGTTCCAAAATAGTTCTATCTCATGATAACGGAACTGATTAGCACACAGTTATATAATATTTCATATAAATGAATATATGAATTTATCAAAAAATGTATGTTCCTAATTTTCTGTATACATGGTTCAAATCTGCCAACAATAGCTTTGGCCGAGAATAATTTGTAATAATTATATATTAATTAATTGTATAAATATTATATTGGTAATAATAAATAATAATTTATTTCAAACTATTAATTAAGTCAGCCAATTGCAAAGATAAGTTTATCCAAAGAAAACACTCTTAGATTTTAAGGCAGGAAGTAGGAATAAACAATCAACAATAATAAATTGGTTTTGTGTAAATAGACATGGCTACTACCTATTGCAACTGATTGACTTAATTACTAATATTGACATTGCTACGCAATTAAAATCAAATGATTTTTAATTTACAGAATCGGCCATTAAGTAATTGGAAAATTGGATTATTTCAAAGTGTTAATGTTGTTGGCTTTTTAAAGCTAAATCAATGAAACTCCTGTTTCCAGTCAATAATTTGAATAATTTGAACACAGAATCTAACTTCAATGAAAAAAGATAATTGAAACAATAATTTCATCAAATAATATTTCTAGTATCATGACTAAGTCAACCATGTCTGAACTTTGTATATTATGTATTTCAATAAAAATAATTTTGATTATTCTGTATACCTAATTTAATTATACATTACCAATTAAATTAAGTGTAGAAACTGAATCTTCTTTGGAAGAAATGTAATAAAGTAAATGCGATTGGAAAATTAAGCATGATGTATCTATTTGTGCAACTAGAAATTGTTTAAATTATGTGTAAATATTTTAAACAATGTAAGTTATTACAATATTACTTATCATTTTATATAATAAATATTTTATTATCATTACTCTTATTAACCAGCAAAAAAAACAACACATTATTAAATTTATAAAATGGTACAATTTTATTTATTATTGATGTCCATTTATAAAACATAGTTATTACCGAATACAACAACTATAGAACTAAGTTGTTAAACCTTTTTTTGATGAAACATGCTTTTGATATTCCAATATTATTAAAGGAAAAAAAATATATTTATAAAGTAAAGTTATATGTGATAATATGCCCGCTAAAGCTTTATTTTTTAATATTTAGAGTTTCATCTGATATTCTGACTGTAAATCATTGGAATGAAGTGTGGTTTTTCTATTCCAATGTTTCTTGACTTCCTTCACAAACTAACAAATTATTTAGAAATAAAACCAATGTAAAGTACCTTAAAAGTCAAAAGTGATGCTGATTCTCCTATTTCAAGACAAAAGGTTATAATTAATACAACAATTCACAGAATTGAAAATACCTAAAACATAAGTCAATTGTCCTTATTAAAAGTTACGGAATACAGAAAAATGATTATAAATTGGTGTGAATATAAATCGACTGTGAATGCCCCCCTGGTACGTTACAAATGTCAGTCTTCACAACGAACTAAAAATTGCTACTATCAAACAAACAGCTGCCAAATTCTATACTCACTTCCACTCCAGAACGGCCAACCACCCCAACTGCCTCATCGCTCAACTTCACTCCAACCATCTTCCAGATAACCCGACAAGACGTCTCAAAAGAAATTGGCCTAGAGACCTACTCAACACTTAACGCATACCTTTTAAGGAAACCAATTAATTTAATTTATTTAAAGCTCAGGTGCCTCTAATGTGAAGCTCCTTCATGCCATTCATTGTCTTTTTTTAATATTATGCTAAACCTTTTACTTATTGTGCCCCCTAGTATAGATTGTAAATATTCATTTAAATAAACGTTTTAAAAAAAAAAAAAAAAAAAATTGGTATTTTTGTTTTAAAGATTCTATAATAAAACTTATTGTACTAATTTTTAGTTTTTAATATGTAGTCTATTTTAGTCTGATTCACTTTATATCCTGTTTTCTGATCAATGTATTTTATTAAATTCAGTTGCTATAATGATTTGCTCATCAAACAGTACCTATTTTCATTTATTATTCCTAAGTATTGCAATTATTATTATGTTCATAGTTCACAGAAATTGTAAGTAGGTAGTATTTGAGAATACCTATAATATATTGCTATTTGCTTAATATGCATATATACCTAGTGCCTAGTACCTAAAATAATATCAAAACTACCTATAAAAAAAAATAATAAAAAATATGAAATGTGGGCATGTGGCTGATTTCCATTTCTTGAAATTTTCATGTTCATAACGTTTTTGAATAGAACTAAAACTATTTTGTTAGGAAACTATTAAAATGTTGATAAGCATCACAGTAAAACCCTTGGTTTAATAACCTTACTAGTAAGTATTTAGTAGTTACTAGTATAGGTATCTATATAATTATTTTACCTATTCATTTTATATTGTATACCTATATAGTTTATATAATATAATGAAACAATGTTACCTATACTATATTACTATTACTATAATACTATATGAAATGTATTTAAAAATATTGGAATACTATAGATAAAAGGTTTTAAGTAGAGGCCCACTTTTTCAGTAATTCTTTATAATAAAACTTTTTACCTTAAAAAACCCTATATAACGTAAACATTACATAATAATTCGTTTTTTTAAAACCATCTCTATTACAAAAACTTTACAGCGAAAGAAATCTCCTGATCCCTTAAAATTTGTTATAGGGAGTTTCCACTGTATAGTTATTATAATAAGATGCTACTATTTATAAACCTTGTACAAAATCGACTCTTGACAAATAGTTTTATCTAAAAATTTGGTATATATTACTTTTTATTGAACTACATAATAGTTACATAGTGGGTACATAAGATGTATATAATGACGGTTATGAGAAAGATCATACGACAGGAATTTTATTTTATACACTTAAAATACTAAGTATAAGATGTTTTTATGTTCAACGAATTTATCAAAATATCTTGAAGTATTCAAATAATTATAGTTTTATAAACATTGGTGTAATCACACTGATTTCATATTTAAAAAAAAGATATTTTGAATCACTATAGTACTATACATATTTCCATGTTATTTACAAATATAACTGTTAAGTGTTACACAAACTATATTGATATTTGATTTAAATTAGACAATAATATCGATCTGTCTAAAAAGAAACCAAAAACATACATCGTATATTCTTACTAAATTGTTTTAACATAAAAATTCCCAACATAAATTTGTACTTTGTAGCATTGATTATAAATACTAGTAAATATTAATAAATCTATTATATAAAAATAAGTCCGGTTTTCCTCCCTGACGCTATAACTCCAGAACGCACGAACCGATTTCCACGGTTTTGCATTCGTTGGAAAGGTCTTGGGCTCCGTGAGGTTTATAGTAAAGAAAATTCTGGAAAATTCAGGAAAAATTCAACAGAAAAGTGGGGAAATCGTTTTTCACATACAGCGCCATCTATTATACATAGCATGTACTTCAAACCAATAGCAACGGTGTGTGATAAAGTGTTTGACAGATAGTCATTATTCTCTGCTCAGTTAATTTCATTTAAGCTCAGTGTAAATTATGTGAATCGTGCATTTGAAGTTAAATTCAACACTCTGGCCATAGTCCAAAATGCCTAGAGAACGACGTGCGAACATCGGCCGCCGCACAAGACATGCAAGCCAGCAACAAGTCTATTCAAGGAACTTAAGAGAAGAAAGACAAAATATACTAAGAGAAAATGACCGATTGAGACATCGCGTGAGCACACGAAGATCATTGGCATCATACAATCGCTTGGCATTCCAATATGATCCCACAGCGAACTACAGAATAAGAATTATGCTTGGTTAAGTCAACGAGCAATTCTTGCAGCAAACAATAATGATGTCCACGCACTGAATTTCACCATTCAATCAAAAATTGCTGGCGATTTGGTGACATACAAATCCGTTGATTCAATAACAAATCCCGATGATGTAGTAAATTATCCAACGGAGTTTTTGAACTCTCTGGAGATACCAGGATTTCCACCACATAACTTGCAACTGAAAGTTGGTACAGTTATTTTGATACTGCGTAATTTGAATCCACCGCGACTTTGCAACGGTACTCGACTTTCGGTAAAGAGACTTATGCCGAATTTAATTGAGGCAACCATTATTAACGGAAAGTACGCAGGTGAAAATGTATGTATTCCTCGAATACCAATGATTCCGAATGATCTTCCGTTTGACTACAAACGATTGCAATTCCCAGTTCGCCTTGCGTTCGCAATGACAATTAATAAGTCGCAAGGCCAATCGCTTAGTGTTTGCGGGATAAATTTGGAAAATCATTGTTTTTCACATGGACAGTTATACGTTGCGTGTTCACGAGTTGGGAAACCATCCGCTTTGTTTGTGTTAACGTCAGACCAAAAAACAAAAAATGTGGTTTACCAAAGAGCACTACAATGAAACAATTAAATAACACTTCATTTTAGTAGGTAATTGAAATGAATTTATTACTGTTGTGAAATGAAATAAATATTTTCCTTTTCACCAAACGAAATGTTACATAAAACGAATCTGGTGGCGAAACGGAGTTCGCAGGGTCTGCTAATGTTAGATAATACTAGAAATCTCCTAAGTGGGGGAAATCACTAGGTACTATAATATAATAGTAAGCCTTGCCTGTATTATACTGCCGTCCTTAGGAAAAAGAATAAAATGAGATAATTCTGTATTACGTTTAACATTACAGTTTTACATAACGTTTTTAAGTAAAAATGCCGTAAATATAGTTGGGTATTCATCGAGAAATTTATATTTATAAGAAACAAATATTGCCGCAATTGTAATTAAATATAATCGATGCTTAGCAAAAACGATGTAATCACAGTTTGCTGGGGAAGATTGCCGTATATTTACGCCATTGTTGTTTAGAAAACTGGTCATCAATTAGCCGTATCTTATAATATTTAATTTTAAATTACTGATAATATTTGGAGTTTTGCTGTTGTACTGCACCATACACATTCTATATTTCGTTCAGTTATCTATGATATATCGTTCACGAAATCAGGGAAACTTAGGAAAAGAAATACTTCACTTATGAAGGTATAAGTGGGCGTAAAAAGGAAGACTTGGTCAGTACATTTTATTCATTTTTCATAATGACTATACTCTGTCCAGCGAGAGAACACGCCAGTTCTGCGCATGTAGACTGGACCGAGTGAGCGCCGAGGCCCCATTTTCCCCTCTCTCGGCTTGCCGAAGACGGCCGACATACAGACGGTCGCTGGAGCGTGCCGTAGTTTGGTGGGCCGTCCAGGCTGGTAGTGGCACACAGGCTGGGTACGCGCGTGAATGCGCGAAAACGGACCAATTTTGTAGGCGCGCGGCGCGTTCTTTCGTTGGACAGAGTATAGATAATAATGACTAGATGACTTTGATTTCAAGATAAAGATATTTGTAATTACTTACTCGACCCTAAAATGTTTAGAGCGCAATTGGTATATCGACCTTTAAATGTTTAGAGCGCAATTGGTATATCGACCCTAAAACGTTTAGAGCGCAATTGGTATATGAAAAGGTAATTTTAAGCGCAATTGGTAAACTCCCTTACAGACGTACAAAATATATTTTCAGTTGTGACTTACCAGAATCTGTTGGGATTTAACAGGAGGGTTTAATACCATTACAACTATTAACAATAAACCGATACATATAATGGTTAAGACCACATTCATTATTTTGGAGTACATTGTCGACTTTTCAATGTTATCTTCTTCAATCTATAACATAAGAATAGTTATTAATTATTATTATTTTCACTCGAAAAATTCTATGTAACTTACTGCAATGATACAATATTTATTTCTATCTTCTTCAATCTATAACATAAGAACAGTTATTAATAATTATTATTTTCACTCGAAAACGACTATGAAATTTAGTACATACTGTAGTGATACACGATTGACTTTTTAATATGTCCATTCGTGACGAGTAATGAACAATCAATAAATTTATAAATTGTTTTTCATAATCTATTATATAAAAATAAGTCCGGTTTTCCTCCCTGACGCTATAACTCCAGAACGCACGAACCGATTTCCACGGTTTTGCATTCGTTGGAAAGGTCTTGGGCTCCGTGAGGTTTATAGCAAAGAAAATTCTGGAAAATTCAGGAAAAATTCAACAGAAAAGTGGGGAAATCGTTTTTCACATACAGCGCCATCTATTATACATAGCATGTACTTCAAACCAATAGCAACGGTGCGTGAAATATGGAATAACGTAAAAACATTATCGCTAACCACTAATATGAGAGTTCAACTTCAAAATGATCAAAGTGCTGCACAATTTTCCAAACAATTGTTAGATCTTGGAAATGGAAAAGTCCCAGTTGATGCGACATCTGGATTAATTACTCTTACCAACGACTTTTGCCGATTTGTAGACACTCAATTAGTTCTTATTGAAAATGTTTAAACAAACATTAGTGAGAATTATAAGAATTATGCTTGGTTAAGTCAACGAGCAATTCTTGCAGCAAACAATAATGATGTCCACGCACTGAATTTCACCATTCAATCAAAAATTGCTGGCGATTTGGTGACATACAAATCCGTTGATTCAATAACAAATCCCGATGATGTAGTAAATTATCCAACGGAGTTTTTGAACTCTCTGGAGATACCAGGATTTCCACCACATAACTTGCAACTGAAAGTTGGTACAGTTATTTTGATACTGCGTAATTTGAATCCACCGCGACTTTGCAACGGTACTCGACTTTCGGTAAAGAGACTTATGCCGAATTTAATTGAGGCAACCATTATTAACGGAAAGTACGCAGGTGAAAATGTATGTATTCCTCGAATACCAATGATTCCGAATGATCTTCCGTTTGACTACAAACGATTGCAATTCCCAGTTCGCCTTGCGTTCGCAATGACAATTAATAAGTCGCAAGGCCAATCGCTTAGTGTTTGCGGGATAAATTTGGAAAATCATTGTTTTTCACATGGACAGTTATACGTTGCGTGTTCACGAGTTGGGAAACCATCCGCTTTGTTTGTGTTAACGTCAGACCAAAAAACAAAAAATGTGGTTTACCAAAGAGCACTACAATGAAACAATTAAATAACACTTCATTTTAGTAGGTAATTGAAATGAATTTATTACTGTTGTGAAATGAAATAAATATTTTCCTTTTCACCAAACGAAATGTTACATAAAACGAATCTGGTGGCGAAACGGAGTTCGCCGGGTCTGCTAGTTACTATATAGTATTTACTATTTATAAATTATAATCAATGCTTGCAGGTATATTTTAAAATGTGTAGGTTAATATTTTGGCAAATGGCTCTTACCTAGCCCAAAAAAAAATACGAGCAAATAAATAATTTACAACTAGTATTTAATCTTACTCTGTACATTATCATGTGGGCTTGCAAATTAATGAGGATAAAACAGAATATATGGAAGTAAGAAGACGACGGGATGGAAGATAAGCAGAAAAGTTTTTAAAGGTAGGGTCTTACAGTTTCAAAAAAGTATCAGAATTTAAATATCTGGGTACAATGATCACCCAATCAAACAATATAGAGTATGAGATACTTAAAAGGATTCAAATGGGCAACAAGTGTTATTACGCAAACTTGAGCAACTTACTTAAGTCAAGAACACTCTCAAAGAAACTATAAGTCCAGCTATACATCATGCTAATAAGATCTATAGTATGTACTATATGGAGCGAAATGTTTGACTGTAAAAAAAAGTGACGAGTCAAAACTGAGGGTTTTTGAAATAAAATTATTAAGATCCGCAAACAGAGGAATGGCATAAAAGACACAATGAGGAATTATGTGACCTGTACAACAGGCCGGATATAGTAAAGGATATAAAAAGAAAAAGATTGGAATTGGCAGGTCACGTGTGGAGGAAACCTGGAAACCTGATGCTATGATAAAGACTTCTACAAGAGAATCCAAGAGAGAAAAGACTCCTAAGAAGACCCCGAATGCGATGGGAGGTTTGTGTCAAATGTAGCAGACTTCTACCCGGATAAAGATTGGCATATTTTGGTGTAAAATCGAGAAGGATGAAGGCTTTTATGTTTGGATGTCGGTTTAAAAGGCCGTAAACAAACAAAAAAAAATGTGCATTATCATCATAATATTTAGTTATTATTTACCATAACATATAACATCCATTATTATTTTTTTTTTTTAATTGATCTTTTTAAGCCCGGCAACTGTGGCCATTAGCTGTTTGGAGGTTTTTATTGTAGTTGTGGTAGGGTTTAGTGTAGTAGGTTTTTAACACGTGGGGGTGTTAGTGTTTTGGCAGAATTTTGATTGGGCACCCGTAGGTTTTTGCCATGCCCGGGCGGGGGATGGCGGCCTCCATCCATTATTATTCACCTTTATAGGTATCATTAATGTATTACTATTTATAATCGATGGTATAATTTACTATCCATTTTAAATCTTAATAAATAATATTATATTTGTAGATCTATTAAATAACTGATAAGTCAATGTAAGGTGTCTTACTTATTTTTAAGTAATACCATTATTTTTAATTTATATATTTATAAATTTAAAATTATTATTTCAAATAAATAAATAAACAATACTAAAATATTCAATGCTAATAGTTAGTATTAATTTAAACACAATCTTTTAAACACTTGGCTTGATAATTAATTAATAATTACCTACCTAATTTATGATACGTCAATACAATAAATTCATTGAAGGGACACTACCTATCTCGCTGTAGTTCTCTGCAGTTTCTCACTATACCTATGTAATATTTTCTAAATTAACTATGGATTTGGATTTTGGATATTATATTAAATTATATTATCGTAAATCCTTATAATATTCTACTCTATTATTATGAGCATTAACCTGAACCATTGATGAGTGATATAGGTAACTGTAAATAATAAAAAGTGTGAGGGGACAACTGTCTTTAATCTTTATACTTTCCCTCCTTGAAGAAGCTTCTGATATTAGCTATATTTATTTGGTTACCTATATGGTGAAGCTATTCCTTGACAAGTTATTCATAAAATAACTCTGATCCAAAGGTGAAATTTCTTTGTTCAAACAACTGAAACAACTATGACTTTCAAAACGATTATTATTAAGCTTGATATTCTATTACTACCTATATCTGATATTTTGATCATAAACCATATTAAACCAAATTGCGAAAAAAAAAGCCCAGAAAAAAAATGTAAATATAAATGTGAACACATGTATACTCAATATTCATCTCCTAATTAGTAATTTCCATAATACCATGTATCTATAACAAAATATAATACCTATATTATTATGACAATAATAATTAAGTGTTAATTGTATAAAAGGGGCAAATATAGGCAATTTTATATACGGATACTCAATTAAAACGAAACTATTTTTTTTTACCAATTTATTCAATGAAAAATTTTAAATATAAATAATTATTTCTCTGAATATGACGTATGCTTAACTATTAAGTAATTATACATAAAAAATACTTGTAATAAAAATGTAAATGTAAATATGAACACAATATTATGATGTATTTTTGGAGGTCCATTTGTACAAAGTTCGTTTTGAAAAAAGTTGAACAAAAAGTCCGGAATAATTTTTTACCGTTTGACAAAAAGTCTCTACACAATTTTATTGTCAGACAAAATATCCGGAAGACAAAATATTCTTTTAAATTTTTATTTATAATTATATAATATAATATTATAGGTAAGGATTATATAAAATATACCTATATTAATTAAAAAAATGTAATACATTTTCTAATACAATATTAATATATTATATTTGGTTACTTTTTCTTATGCTTACCTAAAGTTAACAAATATTATGTAGTTCAATATAAAAATTTAAAATAATGGTCAGTATAAAAGTAAGTTCAAAAATATATATAAAAAAAATAGACCTTTTGACTTTTACAAATATTTTAAATTATTTTTTGAAAATACTCAATATGCACATCGAAGATCATATATCATACATCTGTACTCTACAAAAAAAAAATAACAATTTAAGTATAAAGAATAGTAGGTAATCAAATATAATATATTAATGTTGTATAAGAAAATGTATTACATTATAGATTTAATAAACGGAGCGATAAACGTATTGATTTTACAATGATGTTTTATTTTTTATTTTTTGTGTCTATGTATACGTTAAGTAGCAGAAATAATGCTTCAATTTTCAACTTCAATATCTTGTTCGATGAGAAATCAAAGTGAATCTAGTTGGTGCATTGGGGAGGTTAACATTTCCAGTATAGTTTTCAAAAGCACGCATGGAAAAACATAATTTTTTTAAGGACATCATTCGTTGAGCCAAAAAGCTTGAACATTTAATACAAAACTACTTATATATTGGTACAATTATAGCAGTTGTTGAAAAATATTAAAAATACATAGGCACAATTTTTTTTTCATGAACACTTAAAGTTTGAATTTTGACAGAATTTATCAAATCTAAAATTAAAAAAAATGATTTTGTACTTAAAAATGTTCAAGTTTTATAGCTAAGGATTGAAAATTAAAAAAAAATTCAACCTAGGTTATTCTGTAACCAAAAAATATAAATAATTATAAAAACACAATTTTTTTTATAGTTATTTTATGTTTAAATTTGTACTAATTTGTATTAAATAACCAAGAATAACGATTTTAGTTATTTTTTTATATTGATTCAACTTATAGGCTACCGTATTAATAATAAGTAATAACAATAAACCTAAATATAGTAGGTATAAAATATTTAAATATCCTAGATTGACAACCCGTCTCCGCTCAGAATCGTTTTTCGTATACAATGATATTTTTACCATCCATCGCAGTGACCCACTTGTACCCGAATACCCGATACTGTACAGCAGAGCGACATCCGTACTAACCCGCTTAAATTAATATTATTAACTGTACAATATATTATTATATAATTATAAATTTAATTGAATAGAATATTTTGTATTTTTGGAATTTTTGTCTGACAATAAAAATGTGCTCGGTCTTTGGTCCAACATTTTGGTTTTTACAAAACGAACTTTTGCCCAATTACCATTCCAAAATCCTACTAGACCAAAATATATTATTAAATAATATGAATAATGTAAATAAAACAAAATATAAATCATTTTTAAAAACCTATCTAATAGCTATTATATAATATATAATTTATGTTTTCATGTACACAATTATATTATAACAATATTGAAGAAAATAAATTAAACTAAAAATATTCAGTTCTTCAATTTAATGTTATTGTTACCTAAGTAAGTCTTTTAAAATGTAAGGAAGAGAAAGATTTTAGCCACTTGCAATTTAGGGCTCACGGGTATTGAAATCCGGTATAAATTACATAAGGTATTTATTTAGTTCTTTAAAATGAAATAAAATATTATTCAAAACTTTAACCGATAAGAAAGATTCATCCTCAAATTCCATCTAAAATACCTATTATAATTTTTGAAATGACAGAATTTTTCATTTGCACCTGCCTATTTATTTAATTGCTAATATTTTGAACAATTCTATCTATAAGCCGGGACAGCACTATCGTTTTATTTTTTGATAAAATTTGGACCTACCCAAATTCTAGACATTTTGAAGGTAGATACTAAGTAGCCTTTATTGTTGTAAAGAGTCTGCTGTAAAATAGGGTATACCTGCTTACCTTAATTATCTCATATTATGTCATTTGATCAATCACACATATAATATATATCACCTGACACCATACCTTTTTATTTTCACCAATACCAGCTAAGAATTTATTTTTTTTTAGTAAATTAACATTTTATAGTATAATAGAGGGGGTAATTCAAAATTGTCTATATATACAGGTAGATGTTAGATGCTTTTTTGACTTGTATGTTTTTTTTATTAAATTGTATTTCGAGTATATTTTTAAGCCCTTCAATATGGCAGGTAAGAAGTATTCAAGTATATTTAATTTAAATCATGATTAAAAATGTCTAGTAAAATTTTTAAATTGTCATTTGTTCTACAACATAAATAAATTATATGCATTAAATATTTATAGATAAGTTAGGTACTTCAAATAATTAGTTTCATATAATATGATACATTGGTTTGAAATTAAATGTGAACAATTTTGTTTTGGAAAAATAATACAATAAAATTGTTGAACATTTTCTTATGAAATTTTTTCTTAAACAATTAATGTATTTTATTAAAATAAGTAACTAATGAGTTATACTGAATATAGTTTTTATATTTTTTCATAATCAAAATTATTATTTTTAAATTTTTTTTTGGCTTATAACAATATTAGGAAAATTAATTATTGTTAAATGTTTTATTAGATTATAGTTAATTATTGTTGAATTATCATATTTTGCGTATTTAATAGTAAATTAATATAAAATTTAATTTAATATTTTTAGAAAAATATATATTGGCTCAATTTTTTCCTGTGCTCATTTAGTGGTATTATGATTTGATTATTATATTAAACAGTTACCTACTAAAATATTATGCAAACATTTTTTTTATTATTATAAAACGATAAGTATTAATTATTGGTAAATATATATTATGATATTTAGATGATTTGAATTTGATTGATGATGAAGTTGCTCAACGGTCAAGGGTCATTCCTGGACTCAGAGGAAATTCAAACATTTATATTGACCACAGAGGGTACTCGTACTACCAACACTCTATAAGGAGAGATATTAGGTAAGTATCATATTTAAAATTAAATTAAAAAATACATTTAAATAACTTCCATGGATTTTAACCCATAACTTTAAGCTTTCGTTTTTATGTTATCGTCTTTAAGCTAGGTAATATAGCACCTAGCTACAATTTACAAGTTATCTCTTGCCTAATTATTATAGAACACATTAAGTTTAATATTTTAAAAAGACAATTTTACAATGTAACTATAAAAGGTAGGTATTACCTTTCGGTTTTATGCTGTTTAAACATGAAAACATAGTGTTGTTATAAAAATAAATATATATATACCCACAACGATACAATAATAGCAAATTGCAATTATATTAGTATTTTTTGGTGCTTAAAAAAATATTGAATTAATTCTCATTATAAATTGCCTGTTAGTCTTTAATATTATAAGGCGGTTTGGCTGCACCTGTCTATGCATACAAATTACAAAATGTTATTTAAGAAATGTTTGTTCTTTTGAGTACCTATTCAAATATATTTTTTTAATTTATTCAAGATACCTTACATGTAGCAGAAGACGCTACGGATGTTTTGCCACTGGACAAATGCGTACAGAAGAGGGTTCGACCATACTATTGTCCAGGCAACATGGTCATAATCATGAGCCACAGCCAAGGCATGATGATGAGGTTAGAATGTTTTTCAACAGGATCCGTGAGAGGGGTACTTTAGAGAATATTCCGCCTCAAATTATTTTTAATGAAGATGCTCAACAGTAAGATATAAACTTAGTTGTAAAAAAAAATATACCAAGACTAATAACAATAAATATGTACAATTTTAGATTCCCTGGAGCAGCTATGGAAGTTGGTCGTCCAGCAGCAATGCGCGCAATAGCACGGGCTAGGCGTAGGACCACTCCACCTGTTCCGTTGAGTCTTGCTGAGTGGCCAGCTATATTAAATTCTGTTGAGTGGAGCCCAAGATTGGTGTATTGTAATGGTACGGAAAATAGGTTTTTTCAAGGGCCTTTGGAAGTCTTGGGTGAAGATGGAAATATACAGTTTGTCGGACTTGTATTTTCAAATACCCAATTCCTCCTTCAAATGAATGTACATATGCCGTCTGTACGCACACTATGCATCGACGGAACCTTTCAAGTGAGACCAGCAAACCCAGCAGATATTTCTCAACTTCTAACTGTACAAATTGTTTTTAACAATGTGGTAAATTATTATTAATAACCCTAACACTTTTTTTTTATAATATCATTATACATTATACTTGTATTGTTAACAGGTAATTCCCATCATCCATGTTCTGCTCATCAATAAGACAACGGCTGCATATTGTAGAGTTATGCAATTCATAAGAAACGACCTACAATTGAACATTTCTTATGAACATTTACACATAATTACTGACTTTGAGCAGGGATTGAGAAATGCCATAAATAGGGTGATCCCAGAAGCTACAAATACTGGGTGTTGGTTTCACTATATACGTGTAAGTACTAAAAACATAATAATATAATTATTTAATTTAATGTTATTACTTATTAGATATAAGTGTATGTAATTATTATTTATATTTAATTTTAATTGTTTAGTGCATAACTAGATATTTGAGAAGTAATGGGCTTAGTAACATATGTAACACAAATGAAAACGCGAGGCGTATTGTAAGAATGGTGAGTTAATAGTAAATTTAGCCTTTTTTTTAGCTAAAACAACTTAACAGTTCCTGCTTGCATGACTAAAAGTATTGTACCTTTTCATGTTATCTTACACTCTTCTAACTTCCTCTCTTAGTTTATTATTATTTCGTGTGCATAAAAAACTAACTAAGACTCCTCTTTTGAACTTTTTAATACATAAATTCTGTTTAAATATTATATATTACAATGTATTATTTATTTACTTTTGAGCTCAAACTCATTTTACATGTTTCTAAAATAAAAACAAAAAGTATTATATAAAAATGTTAATAAAATTGGAATTTTGTTTAGCTAATGGCTTTGCCACACTTACCAGCAAATATAGTGGAATACCACCAAAATAGATTTTCAATTCAGTTGGGCTTCAGATTTATTCAGGATTTAGGTTTGTTGCTTTTTTTCTAAAGAAAAAATATTAACAATTAATAGTTACCTACACTTTAAGTTTCATAAACTATTTATACATTTATAGCAAGGGACTACATGCTGGAAGCAGAACTAGAAGGGTTGTTGAGGTACTTTGAACGATTTTGGTTGGATGTGGTAGGTCCATCAAATTTTTCAGTGTATCGCTTAAGGTACCGCACCAACAATTTTATTGAATCTTACCATGCCACATTAGTCAGACTCATGGGTCAACATCCACCACTTTATCGGTTTTATGGTGAGTTAGTGTCTACAATTGTCTGATAATCATTTAATATTATTATTTATATTTTATTTTATTTTATTCTATTGATGCAGTTCAATCTATAATATGTTATTAAAAGTATTGTATATTTCAGAACATTTAAGAGGTATAGAGGAACGGTCGAGAGCTGATTTTATTAGAGCAGTGAATGGGCAACCAGTAAGACGTGTGGAGTATAGGGGTAATACTCGACCTAGAAATGATATAATTATTAACACTGCTTGGGAGAGATGTGAGAATGGGATTTACAATTTGGAAGATTTTGTTAGAAATGTTTCTCATACTCCAGAGCAGTTGTTAAGAAATGAAATCGGAGAGCCAAATTTCATAGAACGTCGTAAGTTAACCATCTAAAAAAATAAATAATAATAACTAAAGATAAATACTATAAAATATATAATTATTTTAGCTGTTGTATTACCTGATGCACCAATTCGACCATTGGCACTACCTCCTATAGTATTACCAGCCCAACCACGACCTCAAATTCTAGCAATGGCTCAACCTGTAGCAAGAGAAATATTGCACCATCCACAACCAAGGGCTATTCGGCAACCAATGCGGCCTCCCCAACTGCCAATCCAACCTTTACTTCCACGAGCTGTTCAACAAATACCAATAGGGCAAGGCGGACATGCCCCAAGAGAAGGTCGTGACCCCGGGCAAGTCGAGGATGGAGGGCAGCGATTAAATGTACGGAGGCATTGGGAAGAATTTTTGCAGGCAATTGAAGATGAAGCTGATGAAGGTAATAATATTAATACAAATTTAATTTAGTTTTAAATATAAACTATGAATTTTATTTAATACTTAATAAATTAATAAATAATTAATATTAATTCATAATTGGTTTTTACTTTTAATTTCAGAAGAACAAGAAGACTACATAATTTGTTTTGATGGACCAAGCACAGTCACGTTGATTCCATGCAGGCATAAATTTTGCAATGTCTGTGTCACTAGGCTTGTGGCTGAAGAAAATGCGACATGTCCACTCTGTAGAGGTATAATTCGAGTGTACTTAAATTATGACCAGCCTCTATAAATATTTGGTTTAGTTTTATTTAATTTAAGTTTGTCATGTAATAAGTTTTTTAAAGTGTTTATAGGTAATTTGTATTTTATTTTATTTTATTTTATTTTACGTTTGTCATGAATTAAGTGATTTAAGTCTGTTAATTCATATTTTGTTTTATTTTATTAAAATTGTTTACCTATATTAAATTATATGAAACTGAATATTATTTTATTGTTTCATTGAAATTATATTATCAGCTACATCATATAAATAGTTATACTATGTATTGCCTATATTTGTATATTATCTAATTGTATTTGGAACATAAACTTTAGGTACATAAATAGTTAATATGAAAAATAAAAACAAAACATAATATACAATAGGTACCAGGTACCTATACTATATTGTTACATTAGGTTAGGTTAGGTATAATTCATTTTTTTTTTCAAAATAAACAAATACATTATACATTATGGGCCCGAATTTATATAATAAGGCATTTGATTATTTTAGTACAAATATGCAAGTACAATGTACTTTATAAATATTTTAAACACATACATTATAAATTCAACAGAACCTTATAAACATGGTGATTCACTAAGCATGCTCAATGCTCATCCCCATTTTTTCCTTTAATAGATAATGAATTTATTCAATTTCTGATTTTTGGAATTTTTAAATAAACTCAAAGATCATATTTTAAAATTCTTGATTTTTTCGTACTATTTAAGAAATGTTGTATGGCGAATGGCGATATAAACTTCTGTTTTTCAAATGAGAACTTCCCCTTTTTTATATTAATATATAATATACATAAAACTAGGCTTAGTATTTATTATACTTGGGTCATTTAACAAATTTTTAATATTGAAAGATTAATATTAATGACTACAATTGTAAAATCACCATAGTCCCCATATCGTATAAGCCCATCGGCCATCAGACCATGGACCTTTTATCCATAGAACATAAGTTGAATAACCATAGACCTTATACTCTGAGTATAAGGTCTATGTGAATAACTCAAAAACTACCCGTTCGAATTTTGATTCTGATACATCAACAATTTCAGACAAATTATTCACTGTACAATTTACAGTTGCAAAAGGGTGTTCTCATTTGAAAAACAGAAGTTTTTATCTTCGCAGGATACTCTTTAAGTAGTGCAAACAATCATAAGAATTTGAAAATTTAGCCTTAAAGTATATTTAACAAATTCCAAAAATCAGATTTTGAATAACTGCATTTTTTAAGAAAAAAAAGGGGGTGAGCCTGCTAGGTGAATCACCCTTTATACTTACGTTAATATGTTCTTCTCCTATAATTTCAATCACTCTTTTTCCCTCATCGATGTATTTTATTGAAGGAGCCAAACTGGTGGAGGTCCTACCAGTGGTAATAATCTCATGTTTTTCTTCAGCTGCCTTTTCCTTTGCCCTTTTCTTCATGTTTTCCCATTTCTTCCTAAGAACATGGGCGGAATGATATTCTTCATTACTTGAAGCATTGAACTCCTGCTCGATCTTCACCCAAGTTTTCAGTTTCATTCTATGATATTCAACAAATATTTTTTTGTTAGCATTGGTGAGTACTATATAATAATATAAGTTCAATATTAAAATAGTACTCACCTATTTGTATTCACAAATGATTTTTTTCATTCTAATACATTTTTATTTTTATCAACATAATGTAATAACCATTCTTTTTCATTTTGGGTGAATTTTTAGGGCTCTTTGAGCCATTTTCTCAAAAAAATTAAAGAAGGTACGTACGAAAAAAAACAGGCACTACCTATTCACTACTCCATCAAACATTATCAATAAAATTATTAATTGTATATTATTCTATTAATAGCATAATTATCACTTCCACTCGACTAAACTGTTCCTGCGCCAACCTTCAATTTTACACTGAGCCGAGTTCAACTGTATATCTTTAATCGTGGTTCCAAGGGACTTTTGTTCCAAAAATATTTGTTCCATGAGACTTTTGTTAAAAAGCACATTTCTTCCATGGCACTTTTGTTCAACAAAAAATTTATTCCATGAGACTTTTGTTCCAAAAAATATTTGTTCAATGGGACTCTTGTTCCAAAAAACATTTGTTCAATGGGACTCTTGTTCCAAAAAACATTTGTTCCAAGAGACTTTTGTTCCAATCTTGGAACAAAAGTTTCTTGGAACAAATATTTTTTGGAACAATTATTACAAGCCCCGCCGCTGCGGCTGTCTCTAAACGCTCTTTTGTTACCGGGTACCTACAACCATGGTCTCAATTATAGTGTGATAACTGATAAGGATAACTGATAAGCAATAACGTGTTTTTGAATTGTACGAAATTGGTTGAAATAATGAAATGCTTCATGCTTGAGCCTTGAATCAATTGAAATGTATTACTTATTAGTATTAAATTTATTTCATATTTAAGTTTTTGACATTATGAGTGAAAAAAAGAAAAGAATTGCCCATGGTAATAGTAATATTATGTCATTTTTTAACAAAAAATGTAAAAAAAATGATGAACAACCCTCAACTTCAAGTCTAATAACAGTAAGAATTAAGAAATACATTTTTTATTTCATTTATTTAATTCTTTAAGTACTAACTTCAAAATTTTTCTAAGAATTTTTTAAATGGTATTGGTGGTACTTATTTTATTATAAATTAAATGGCATTTTATAGGAGCTAAATGTTGATCACTCATTGCAAGTTAGTCAGGAAGTTGATCCAGTTGAGGTAAAAATATCTGATATGTCTAATAGTCAGGATCAGCCCGATCAGGTAATCAATATCAACGTAGATATTATTGGACTACGTTAAATAATATATGAACCATTAGATACAGTTAACATTAAAAGGTACATTTGAATTCTATAATCAATGTATTTCCATATTTAAATTTGATAAAACTAGTCAATGACTTAATTATTTAAAATAATTAAATTTATTATATAAAGATTAATTTAAATTATAAAAAATACATAATTACCAAAAATAATGATATGTTGAGAAATTTATTACATAGTTTATCATAATTTTTAAAATAGAGATAATTGAATTGAATTGATTGGTTAAACATTTGAATCATAAACAATAAATTATTTATGATTATGATATAATTAATTAATATATTTTATAGGTTAGAATTTGTTAGATTACAGATCTAAATTAAAAATAAATATAGTGGATAAGTAGGTATTTTTTTTACATTAATTACACATTAATTTTACATTAGTTATTAACTTGAGTCTTGAATGCTTATGAGTTATGGCGCTGATCACTTTTAATTTTAAGATATTATTTATTTGTATGTTTAAATAATGTATTTGAGTATATTATGCTTGTTTAGTTGTTTATGACATTGTGGCTTCACTTCATTATTATCACTTGTTTAATACATAATAGTATTATGCATATTTCCAAGTATCTTTTATATAATAAATTCTTGAGAATTTAATAAAAATTTTGTATGCGCTATTGCTGTTTGCTAATAACTGCTTCTAATGTAGGAGCTTGATAATGATCTGTTGATTAATGTTATTGATGATAAATCAACAAATGACAAGAATGATTTTAATTGCAATAAAGATATCTCATTTTATATTGAAAACTCAGTAAGTTTATTAATTTTAAAATCTGAGACATTGCTTTATTGTGCTTTTTAATTGTTTTATAAAGGTTTCTGACGGCGAAAAATTGCTTGCACTGAATAATCTTTGGGCTCCTACACCTGGATATAAATTCCCTACAACAGGAAACAGACACTTAAAATTTCAATATACTTGGCTTCTAAAATACAATTGGTTATGCTTTTCTCAAATACAAAATGGTGCATACTGCAAAGTATGTATATTTTTTAGTCTTAAGCAAGGTGTTGGTAAAGGTATGCATCAAACTCCAGGGAAATTGATATCAGAGAAATTTGATAATTGGAAGAAGGCACTTGGCTCAAAAGGGGTATTTGAGATGCATGCAAAAACAGAATATCATAAAACAAGTCTGTATAAATATAATTCTTTTTTAGCTGTTAAAAATAACAAAATTAAATCTATTGAAATTCAAGTAAATAATGCTCTAAGGAAAGAAATAGAAGAAAATAGAAACCGTATTATTCCAATTATTAAAACTGTAATGTTTTGTGGAAGACAGGGTATTGCTTTGCGTGGCCATAAAGATGGTGGATTGGTTAGATGTGATGAGGATGACATTTACAATGATGGTAACTTTAGGCAGTTGTTACGTTTTAGACTTGATGCAGGTGACCAAAATCTTCAAAACCATCTAGTAACCTGTTCTAAAAATGCTATGTATACTAGTTGGCGTATTCAAAATGAAATTATAACAGCCTGTAATAGCTTAATGCTACAAAAGCTTGTACATGATATTAATGCTGCAAAATCATTTACGGCATTGGCAGATGAAACAAGCGATATAGCGAATAAAGAACAATTAACTTTATGTGTGAGGTATGTTCATTTTGGTCAAAAAAAATTAAGGGAAGATTTTTTACAATTCATTGAGGTTAAAGATGTAAGTGGAAAGGCATTAGCAGATACCATATTAAAAAATCTTCAATCCATGGGTATAGAAACAAAGTATCTAGTTGGACAAGGGTATGATGGGGCAGCCTCTATGTCCGGAATATCAACGGTACTCAAGCTTATATACGGACAAAACACCCAATGGCATTATATATACACTGCAGTTCCCACTGTCTAAATTTGGCTATCTCTTCTTCTTGTAAAATCCCGGATATAAGGAATTGTATGGGAACTATGCAAACAATATGCAATTTTTTCTCATACCCTAAGAGATCAAATGTACTTTTGGATGCTATTAAAAAGCTTTTACCAGATGAAAAATCTTTTAAACTGAAAAAGTTTTGCCCTACAAGATGGGTTGAACGCCATGACGCCGTCATACTGTACTATGAATTACAACCTGCAATTATTTCTGCCCTGGAAGACATTTCTCTGTGGAAAGATATAGATACTTCATCAGCGGCAAATCAACTCCTTGCATCAATTCACCAATTTAAATTCCAAATATCAATGATGATTCTTGTTAAACTGTTTTCAATATCAGTGTCACTAAGCAAATTTTTACAAACAGAAAATTTGGATCTAGAAAATGCCCTTTCTTTTGCTGAAACTACACAAACTACTTTACAAGATATTCGTTTAAATGCTGATAAAGAATTCAATGAAATATTTAAGTCAGTTGAAAAAATTTGCAATACATTGGAAATTGCTGTTTGTGTTCCTAGAATATCTGATCGGCAAACACACAGAACTAATGTAGACGTTGACACTCCGGAAAGTTATTACCGAGTAGGAGTATTCATCCCATTTTTAGATAATTTTATAGAGCAATTACATGATAGGTTTTTAGAACATCAGTCCATTTTGAAAAGTTTTGATTGTTTAATACCAAAGCCTAATCTTAAAGTTACAAAAGACATTGAAGAAAAATTTAAGTTACTGCTAGAAAATTACAAAGATATCTTAAATGATGATAAGAATGATAATATATTAAATGAATATTCATGCTTTGCTGAATTAAAATTATGGCATAATAGCTTTGAATATCAACGTAAACTTTCTGAACATTCTGAACAATCTAAAATAACTGTAACAGATTTATTTTTCCAATTTAATTCAAAAATATATACAATTATTTCAAAGTTGCTTCAAATTTTCATCACTTTACCAGTTACAACAGCATCAGGAGAACGTTCATTTTCTACATTACGACGTATAAAAACTTATCTACGGAATACAACTGGACAAATCAGACTTAATGGTTTATCAATGTTAAATATTCACAGGGATATAACAATAACGCCCGAGGATATTGTCAATAAGATGGGAAAAACATCAAACAAGAGATTGGCATTAAATTTATAAAATTATATATTATTGTCAATGTATGGTAAAAGATCAATAGTGACTTTGTTAAGGATACCAAATGTTTTTACTCTAGCAAACAACCGTTCAATGTGAATCCTAACACTGGCTATGTTATAGGTCTCAAGAACTTCACTCTCTGTGAATTTAGCATTGTATAAAAATGGAGGCATTATTAAGATTGCATTTTGCTGATCACAATTAGTTTTAATCCCGGGAAAACCTTTATCGGCCATTACTTCATCACCAGGTTCTAACAATGATAGAAAACCACAATCATTGGTTATGAAGGAGTCACTGGATCTTCCACCATAACATTTGGAGACAAAACTCACCATTCCATTAGGCGTTATTGCTACTAAAAATTTTATAGTATAACCCCCTTTATATCTAGAATATAAATATACTCTCTGTTCAACAGAGTTAGGTTGTTCCACCCGAATTTCTGTGCAATCTATAATGCAACGACAATGTGGATAATTTTTTTTGAATGCCTCAGGTAAAAGATCTGAAATAGTTTTTTTACTGGGCCAAAATATAAAATCTTTTGTTTTTGTGCTTAGGGTAGTTAGTACATCAGAAAATATTCTTGTAACTGTTGTACGGTGTATACCAAACATTACAGATAGAGCAGAATAGGTAATACCCAACTTCAATTTCATTAAAAATAATAATAATTCATTTTCCTTAGTAATTGAAAAACGTTTACTAGGAGGCATTAATTTCAGTAAAATATTAAAAATAGGGAAAGTGGTACCAGTTAAATCTTTGAGTGCATTTTCAGTTTTAATGGACTCAAATCCATTAAAAGCTTCACATGACAAGCATGATAAACTATTAGTAGAATCTACACCACAAGCTTTATCAGATAATTTACATTTGGTAAAATTAAGATAACTGTTTGAAGTTAGAGGTATTGATGCTTGAGTTGAAACATAATTGCCCTCAAAAGAACAGTGAAACGTAAAATCTTGATTATCAAAACATACTTGAATGCTAACATTAAGCGAAGACATTTGACTTGTATTTTCAGGAAAAATAAAATCACCGCTAGACACTGCGTCCGGAACATTTTTAGATAAGTCCATTTTTTTTTTATTTTTTGCTCTGTTTTATCTCTCTAGTTGTTGTTTATGATTACATTTAGTTATTTTATAAGCCTTAGGAAATATTGATGGTACATATGATGGGCTTTGAGGATCATTTGATTTTTTGTTACCGACAAAATGAGTACTGCAAATTCTGTTATGAGATTTTGGCATCCACAATACTCCATTTTCGCTAATTAAAAATAAATATTAGGTACATAAATAAACGGATATGTTAATAAATTATATACTCAAGTCTATTCACAACTTTAATCCATTGTAATTTTATTGTTGTTTGATAAGATCGATTTGGAAACTTGTAAAATACTATATTATTTGATGTATTTTTGTACGTGTTGTTGCAATTAACAACACAACAGTTTGAATTGCTATTTCTTTTAGTATTCATAGTGAAAATAAAAAACAAAATTATAAAACAGTGTTATGAGCACAGAAAAGAGATTAATGTATAATACTATAATAATATATTGAGCATAAAGTTTATTGAGAATGGTAAGTATAGGTGGTGTATTAATAGTAGAATATGGTCTCATAGTGTATACTGCCGATAGTGCCTGTAAATACACGAATGGATCATAGCAGGAAAAATGTCTCACTGTCCATGACGTCATTATACCGCTTATCATATTAAAATAACATGTAGTAGTTTCATATGCCAGGTCACAATTGTCCTATTCAACATATTTTAAAAACATGCGTTATTTAATTTATCATGTAAATACATCACAATTATTATGCATTTTATTACCAGAAATTCTTGTTGTGCATTATCATTATCTTCAATATTTTCATCAATTAGTATATTATTACTATCTAAATCTGTTTCCGAAACATCTATATCTATTGATAAAGCATTTGCAGAATCATCTGTATGATTTCCATTGGGCTGTAAAAATATAAATAGGAACATTATTATTACATTTATTATTACACAAATAATATAAAGTTAAATTCAAAATCATTCAAAATTTGCTTGTGAAATAATTTAATTTGTATATAAACAATTATACTTACTAGGTACTCTATTTGAATTAATTAAACAACAATATATTTAAGTATTTTAGTACAAAGCTGTGCAAGTAAATCATTTTTTTCAACTAGTTAATGTTAAGTTACTTTAGTTTCTGAAATTTGCCAAATTTCTAAGTTAGTTAGTTACATGAAAATAGTTATTTAAGTCAGAGTAGAAGTAAGAAGTTAGTTTTTTTTTGTTTTTAGTTTAAAATATTAATTTATAAACCAGTTTGTTTAAATGTAAAGTATTAATATTATACATCTACAATAACACTAATACACAACTACCAAAATTTAGATACTATTTATATCTATAGGCTATATTGGTTATACTTTGTAATATGTATTATAAGAATTTCAAGTTATAACTAATATAAAGAATTTATAAGAAATAATATGACAATAAAAATGTTATGATCATAAGATTGAAATCTCAATATTCATTAACTATTAATAAATTATTATCACAGCTGCAGGTATTAGATTTAGGTACCTAATAATAGTCGGCACTCGGCAGTTATACAAAACATTTAGATTTTTAAATGAATAATAACTAGTTATTTATTGTTTTTAACAAGTAAGATTTAATTATTTTACACATTCAATTCAACTCGTTAAGTTACTAAATTATTATAAACTAAAACTTTCTTACAAGTTAGTGCCCAGCTTTGTTTTAGTATTACCATTTTGCTTATAGATTATAATAAAATTCTTTCAATTAATATATATAATAATAAAACACAATGTTAAAAATGCAAATTAATAATTATTTAAAATTGGTAATAAATAATAATAACTGTTTTTCTTATATGCATATTATTTATAAAATTAAATTAATAAAAAATAATAAATAGTATAATTTACTTCATGATTCACTTCAATGATTGGATTGATGTTTTGGTCAAGGGACGGCATAAAACTAATTATAACAACAAACACGACGTTGGAAGAAGTCGTACCAACAATAAATCCGTATGACATTTTAGTTAAAATGGATAAGTCCCGAGGTAACACATGTTTACCGGAACCCGAAACCGATGAGGAAAGAAAAGTAAGAGAAAACGTTCGTTGGAAAAAACGATTAGAAATTCTCCGGAAGATGCCTAAATTACATTCACCAGAAAACTACGGACAAAGGTTTAGTACAGTAGCAAACCACACCATAATAAAAGTTGAGGAAAATAACGTAACCATATTACATTATGAGATAATAATAGCAACGGGTATAGCAATATTAGTAATAAATATCGTACTAATATATATAATATACCAATACAAGTGCGGAGATAAAACTATAGTCATAGAAATATAAATCCAGAAGAAGATGATCACGAAAATGTGGCATTACAGGAAGTAGAATAAAAAAAAAAAATTTTTCTAGACTAAGTTAACTAATAGATTTGGGTAATTTAAAAAATTAGGTTTTATTAAGCAAAAAGAGAAAAAAAAAATATATAAAAAATTTTTTTTTTATAGATTAAAATTAATATAGGGTTGAATGTAGAGGAAAAAAAAAAAACAACGAAACAAGCTTATGCTATGAAAATAACAACGTGTAAAATTCTATTGTGTGCTGTAGAGCAACCAGGAGGAGACCGGTGGGTGTTGCGACTATATTCTATTGGAACGAGCAACCTCCGAATCTCACTGGAAGCGAAACTATAGAACAATTAGAATTATTCGAGCGTATGGCGGGCTCTGCGATAAAAAGTTTCAGCGAAACCAGGGACAGAGCCTGGACATGGCCGAAGGAAGATAAATGGATGAGGTTTTTAATGGACTGTAACAGTCGAATAGCGTATTTGAAAGGACCGGAACCAAGAGGAGAATACCTGGGTTACGT